>QKWP01001040.1:71018-163119 GCA_003550325.1 Gigaspora rosea
AATATAACTTCACTAGTAAAGAAAGAAAAGGCAACATAGCAAAAAAAAAAAAAAGAAGCTATGTCGAAGCACCAAATGCGGCTTTACCAACAAACGACTATTGAAAATGGTGATTCAGAATACAACTCCTCACAAACGACAAAATGGCAATCCAACAACGTGACTTTACCAGTGAATGATGCACTGGAAACAGCGTTACAGAATACAACTCTACCAGCAACGACGAAATGCAACAACGTGATTAAAAAGAAGGCTGGTTAGTAAAGAAAAGAAAAAGTAATATAACAACGAAGCACAAAAAAATGCGACTTCACCAACGAACGATGACCACTGGGACAGCAAACGATGAAACAACTATTAAACGACGCGACTCCAAAAGAGAACCACAACTAAAAAGAAAAGCTAGTTGGCCTGTAAAGGAAAATAATGAAATGACAAAACGACGCTATAAAAAAAAACCGGTTAGTAAAAGTAGAAAAAAAAAGGAAAAAAAAGAAATGTAAAAAAACTAATCTGCAGATCTGTGTAACTGGGAGTAGCAATATATCGCATATGCGAAAAAAGATTAAATCCTTTGGTATATACTATTCGGACTCCGAACTAGTTTGCAAACTTCGTTCGAAAATCGAACCAGACTCAAACTTGACAAAAGTTCAGTTCGGTCCAGTTCGGTAGGAGCCCTATTCAGAATAGAAAATTTCCATATCGACCTCAAGTTATTTCTACTACAAATCCAATTCCAATTCCACAAATCGATTCAAAAGCAGGTGATGATACAAAGCATCAAATCTCTAATTCCTCTTTGGATAAAGTCTCTGACTCTTTTGGCCTATCCAATAAGAATACTATGGATTTAGATAAATATTTATCTCGAGAAGAATTTGAGTTTCTCAAAACATTAGATCTAATAAAAAATGATGCTGTATTAGATACTGGTATTCACTTTATTCAAATTAGAGTTAGTGATCCAGAAAGACCTTATGATAATTTTAATTTATTAAGTAATTGGGAAGCCATAGTTCCATCTATAAAAAATCTGAGATATGCATTTATTAAACCAATATCTGATCATAAAGAGTATAATGAAACACTATATCTGCTTCAATTATTAGCAAATGCTAGAGATGAAATTACAAGAGTTCTTAAAATCGAGCTTAATAAAAAGAAGCATATAAAGTCAGCATTAGTTGCCCTTTGCTATTATAAAAAAGTAAACAAATCACTAAAAAAAGAGGATAAGGAAAATAATATAATGTATTGTCATCACAGAAGTAAAATATATTATCTTTTATCAGAAAATGATATAGATGACCATATATCCCAGTCAGCTTCAAAAATAGATAAAGACATTAAGGAAATGTTAAAAAAAGGATCAAATTGGTGATTAGTTCAAATAGAAAAATTATAAATTGAAGCTTATACATATCGACGAGCTACTAGTGGATCATACAAGCCTACACCCAAAAGACTTGCTAATACTAAATGTACTATTAATCCAGATAACTCTTAAACAGGTGATGTCATGTGTTTAAAAAATGCTTTAGGTGCATACTTTGCAAGCAATAGAGGTGAAAATAAAAATTTACAATATCTTTCTGTTCTTTAACCATATCTGAATATAGTCAATTTAAATGGAATCCCAATGCCTACACCAATTTGCTCATGTATATTCAATAAGATAGAAGAGATGAATCCAGATATTTCTATTAATATTTGGGAATGAAAAGAAGAAACAGCTACTCCCAAACTGGTAATAGCTAGCAAAAACTATAATAGACAACATATTATTTATCTTATGGCTCTTACAGATATTACCAAATCTAAAGATAAGCATGGGCAAAAGAACTATTTCCTTTGGATTAAAAACCCAGATAGATTGGTTTATAAAGATAATGCCAAAAAAGTTAAAAAGCATCTATATAACTGGTGCTTTCATAGCTTCCAGTCAGAAAAGTCTCTAGTTTATCACTAAGAACATTGTTTCGGCTTAGGAGAAGCAACCCAAAGAGTTAAATTACCTATTGAGGGTAATAATAACTTTGAAACGTTTAAGAACTATGGATGAATGATTAATGCTCTATGTGTTATTATAGCTGACTTTGAGGCTGATAATAAGAATTGCAATGAGAAATATGGAGGGCAAATGCGAAAGCTTGCTAAACAAAAGGCCAATAGCTTTTGCTACTTGGTTCACTGGATCGATACTAGAAAGGTATGGGGCCTATTCCTATATAGAGGAGAAAATGCTACTCAGGAATTTGTCAAAAGAATTGATAAGGAATTAGTTCAAATTAATAGGGTTTTAGCAATAAAGCATAACCGAATTGAGACTAAAGAAGACAAGAAAAAATTTGCTAAAACAAATACCTGCTGGATATGTAAAGATAAATTTGATATAGATAATAAAAATAAAGTTTTGGACCATTGTAATTTAACAGGTAAGTTTTGAGGACCTGCTCACAATGCTTGCAATCTCAAACTTCAGATTGAACTATAGAAGACGCCAATTCTAGTTATCTTTATAACTTCTGAGAATATAATTCTCACTTGGTTTGTGAATCTGTTGGTCAATCAGTTAATGCACATCAGATCAAGGTTGTAGCTGAGACATTTGAGAGGTACAAGACTATAAAAGTAGGTCAGCTAAAATATATAGATAGTATGCTATTTATGAATAATAGCTTGGCAAATCTTACGAAAAATTTGGGTACCAACTATCCTATTACAAGCCAGCACTTTAAAGACTATTCTTCAGATCAAATTTTACTAGCAAGTTATAAAGGAGTTTATTCTTATAAGTATATTGATTCACACGATAGATTTAAGGAAAAAGAACTTTCTCCTATTCATAAATTTATAGTACTCTTAAAGGCAAGATTATCAAGAAGACTATCAACATGCCCAAAAAGTATGGAAAACTTTTGGTTGTAAGAATCTAGGTAAGTATTATGACCTCTATCTTAAAATTGATGTACTCAGTCTTGCAGATATTTGGACCCAATTCTGAATGACATGTATGCAGTATTATGAGCTTGATCCTAGTCATTATGTTTTAGCACCTGCACTAGCTTGGGATGCTATGCTTAAAATGACAGAAGTTAAAATCAAGCTCTTTACAGATATGGCTATGCATGATTTTATAGAAAAGGCTAAGTGTGGAGATATAGCTATAGCCTGTAAGCGCTATTTCAAGACCAATAATCCAAAAATAGGCAAGACATTTGATCCATCTAAACCCACAATGTGGATAAACTATGTTGATGCAAATAATCTTTATGGCTGGGCTATGAGTCTGTATTTGCCTATTGGAAATTATAAATAGGAGATAAATCGTAAATATCTTGAGGATAATCCAAATGAGCAAAAGAAATATCTTGAAAAGATTCTTAATACTAAAGCAGATGCTAAAAGAGGATACTTTCTAAAGATTAATATACATTTTCCTCCAAAAACTCATGACTATTTGAGTGATTTACCCCCAGCTTTAGAGAATATGGCTATAAGTAAAGATATGTTGTGTCCTCATACTACAGAGCTTGTAGATAACTTAGATAGTGGGCATTTCTCAGCTACAGAAAAATTAGTACCTCATCTTGGTTCACGAAAAGAATATGTTATTCATTACCTAGGGCTTCAATACTATGTAAAATAAAGTCAATACTATGTAAAATAAAGTATTAGTATTTTCATAAACAAAAACCAATACTTGTGTCTTCATATATATATAAATCCAATTGTATTCATTAAGTGACTTAATGATCTTGATCACATGATTACTGCAACTATCTTTATATTTCCAAGTTAATATTATAGTTAGTTTTATTTATAAACATATATAACTACCTGTATCTTTATATATTTTAGCCATTAGTCTCTTTTATTAAAACCTCTATAATTATTTATGCTTGAAAAATTAAGCATGTAAAGCATTCATCTATTATCAAACCCAGTTTTACTGAATTATTTTAGAGGTGGTTTGAGTGTAATAGTGGTCATTTTGATTATCTATCATAATATGTTCATGTGAAAGATTTCAGTATTACCTCAATATATAATATAGACAATCTAATTATTAGTAGTAGCTTTTTTACAAAATTTTTATCCTCCACATAATTTTGTTCTCTTTCTTATTAGTAGTAGCTCTTTTACAACATTAGCAAGTACATTTTTTTATAAAATCTATATAGATTTGCAACTTTGCATAAATATTATATAGAATATTATATAAATTATTGTCTGGAGCAAAGTGACAAACTCATACTTTTATGCTTTTTGATGACTGAAATTACATTTTTGATGTATTATAATTAAAAATATCAAAAACATAATGTGTCATTTTCTGAATGTAATGCCATGTGTCTATATTTGCACATTTGGTACAACAACAACACAGATTTTATGCATTTGTGTCATGGGCTAATTTGAATCAATTACCTAGATTACTAATTTATACACATTAAATTATCAACTTATTAATTTGAATTTTTTTTGCATCATTATTATTTCTGCACAATAAAATCTTTTTTTTTATTATGGACTGATCAGTTAACTATGAAGTTTAATTTGTTCACTTTAACAATTATGTTTTAAGAGAAATTATGTTTAACCATAGCTATTTAATCATTAAATAAATTACAAGTGTAAGTATGAATTTTAATCCTATCCACTTTAACAATTGCGTTTCAAAAGAATTTATAATTAACTATAATCATTTAATCACTTAGTAAATTAGTGTGAGTATGAACTTTAATTCATTAACTTAATTTTTATTATTATGCATTTGATGAGTTTAAAAATTACTTGCAATTAGAAAGTGAAAGCATTTTTGGATTAACTCAAAACACAACTACAAATGAATATATTAGTATTTGATAAATTTGGTTCTAAAATATATTGAGAAAGTGGAAAATGTGCAAATTGCAACTGATATAACACATCATTAGCTTGGTGTCAAACATGCAATTCTTAAAAAACAGCACAGGATGGATGAGTAAAAACAAAAATATTGATAATTGCATTAAAAAATTATGACTTAATGCTACAAAATATGATGATTCGATTGAATGGATTCCTTTTAATAAATTGGATAGAATTCAAATAATTGGTAATAGATGTTTAGCAACATAGTTAGATGAATACAATATGTAAATTATAACTGCAAACTGAATATAGATATGCATAGTTACGTATATCTATATATAAAATGGAGCCTAAGCATTAACTATATCACCAAATTTATTAGATATGTTAAATATAGTAAGAAAAACATTTAAAATATTCTATTTACTATTGTATATTGTTTTATCTTAATTTGAATTTATATATTTAATAGGTTACAGATTATATAATGTTAAAGAATAATGAACTTAATGTATATGAAATAACTCAAAATATTACAACAAATAAGTATTTAATAAATTTGATTTAAAAGATGTCAGGAATATAGAGAATATACAAATTTTAACTAATACAACACATCTTACGCTTGGTGTCAAACATGTGATCCTCAGAAAATTACACAAGTATAAACAAGTGGAAATAAGGATATCAATGATTGTATTAAAAAATTTTAATTTAAGATTATGAACTATGAAGATATAATCGAGTGGATTTCTTTTAATAGATTAGAAAGTATTCAAAAGATTTGTGAATTTTTAGCAACCTGGTTAGATAGTGTGCGATATATAGGAAATATATATAAAAATAAGAATTTTTAAATAGAGTAAGTTATATTTAACTATAGCTATTTAATCATTCAATAAATTACAAATGTGAGTATAAAGTTTAATTTTGTCTAATTTAACAATTGTATTTTAAGAAAATTTGTGATTAAGTATAATCATTTAATTATTCAGTAAATTAGCATAAGTATGAAGTTTAATTTATTCACTTTAATGATCTGATCCTAAATATATGATTAAAAGGTAAATTTTTTTTAAATTGTATAGTAGTAATTATCTTATTAGATTCAGGTTAGACAAGATATCTGACCAAATAGCAAAAAAACAAATGTGGATATCTTCTATGAGGGGATCAATAAAACATATGAAAATTTAGTTAGCATTTAATCTTTAGGTGAGTATATATTAATTCATTTTTATTCACTCTTTTTTTTTACTTTATTATTATTATTATTTCTAATTTTTTTTGCTTTTTTTTTTTGAATTGATAAATGGATACCAATTCTAAAATAACACGATTAAGAGGTAAATTTTTTTTAAATTGTATAGTAGTAATTATCTTATTAGATTTAGTTAGACAAAACATCCAACCAAATAGCCAAAAAACAAATATAGATGTTTTCTACAAGTGAATTAATGAAATGTATAAAAATTTAGTTAGCATTTAATCTTTAGGTGAGTATATATTAATTCATTTTTATTTGCTATATTTTTTACTTTATTATTATTATTATTATTTCTATATTTTTTTACTTGTTTTTTTTAAAAATTGGTAAATAGATACCAATTCTAAAATAATATGATTAAAAGGTAAAATTTTTTTTAAAATTGTAGTAATTATCTTATTAGATTTGGATTAGACAAGACATCTGACCAGATAGTAAAAAGCAAATGTGAATATCTTCTATGAGGAAATTGATAAAACATACAAAAATTTAATTAGTATTTAATCTTTAGGCAAGTATATATTTAATTTTATTTGCTTTATTTTTTACTTTATTATAATTATTATTATTTCTATATTTTTTTCACTTGTTTTTTTTTAGAATTCGTAAATAGATACTGATTCCGAAATAACATATTAAAAGGTAAATTTTTTTTTTAAATTGTACAATAGTAATTATCTTATTAGATTTGGATTAGACAAGACATTTGACCAAATAGCAGAAAAACAAATGTGGATGTCTTCTATAAGGGGATTGATGAAATGTATAAAAATTTAGTTAGCATTTAATCTTTAGGTGAGTATATATTAATTCATTTTTATTTGCTTTTATTTATTGATTTACTTTTTTTACTTTATTATTATTATTATTATTTCTAAAATTTTTTTCACTTATTTTTTTTTAATTGGTAAATGGATACTGATTCTAAAATGATATGTCATTTTATAATTCATAAGACATAAATTCAGTATAATGAATCAATTACTAACTTGGAGAAATAATAGTTAAATTTAAATATAGTACAATAGTTATAATAGTTAAACTTAGAATGTGTTGATTTAAGACATAGTATAGTAATTAAATTAAATTCAGTATGGTCACTGTTGGCATTGACATATGTCCATCTAATTTTAACATGATTGGACTGGACTGGACATTGGACATATGCTTGGACATAGTCCAGGTCCAATATGTTCAACTATTTACTAAAATTTTAAAATTATTTATTATATAAGCTACAACAAAATTTTATTTAAATCTATATAATAAAAGAATTTCAATTAATTCTAAATTAGTATAAGTTGCAATAAAATTCTATATAAATCTGAGCAATAAAAGAAATCTATTTAATATATAACTTTAGAATTAATAATTATCAATGTTATACCAAAGTTATAATATAATGCTTCAATTTTATTTTTGATAGATCATCTAGAAACTATCAAAGCCAGATTGAATTGCATTAGATTATACATATTTAAAGTTGGCATTTAAGATATCCTTAGATTTGTTAGTTATTCAAGTTCTTTGATCAACCTGATTAAAAATCTCTAATCAGGATGCCTAAATTTATTTGGATTGAAGAATTAATCCAAATTGTCAAACTTAGATTGTGTTCTACTATATATATATATGTAGTAATTTAATAATAAATATTATTACTATTAATTAAGCTGACTCTATTACAATTACAAAAATTAGTAGTTTTTTATACTGTATATTGCCAAAATAAACCACTTCCAAAAATAAGCTATCTCTCTTTTGTCAAAAAACTCAAAAATGTCTTTAATTCAAAAATAAGCTACTATACAATTGATAAAAGTTACTAAATAGCAAAGTTCAAACTTTACTAAGCAAATCAATTAAAGCTGCTTAAGTAAACTTATTTAGGAGATTAAAATACATATACTCCGAAATTTATAACAAAATTGGAGAAATTTTTATTAATTAACTTTTAATTTTTATATTCAACAAAAAGATTAAAATTTTATTAACAAAATATATTTGTTGAATGTAAAAATTAAAAATCAAATAATAAAAAGTGCTCCTATTTTGATGAAACTTTCAGAGTATGTGTAGTGTAGTTCCCAAACAAGTTTACTTGAGTGCTAATAATTCAATTTACATAGTAGAATTTAGACTTTACTATGTAACAACTATTGGCTACTAACCAAAAATTAATTATATAGTCTGGTGCAAAAACATTTGTACACCAAATAAAAATTAATAAAATATAAACTTAATAATTTTTTAAAAAAAATATAATTTTTAGATTATGGAAAAGTTTATTATAGCTTTTATTTAATTATTTTATATAGAAAATAAAATATTTTATTAATAGCAACTTTTTTCAATATTTATCATATAAAATTTCTATGTTTTATATAGTAAAATATATAAAATACTATAAAATATATTAAATTTTAAATTTAAATTTCTTAAAAACTACTGCATAGAACTTTTAAATTAATGATCTGGATAAGATCAGCAGAATTACACTAGAATTACTATATTGGGACAATAGTAATTTTTGGAAATAAGTACAATATAAATTTTTCTTATATGCTAAATTCTGATCAGTGTTAAATAAAAAGTTTTTTTATTAAGTTAATGACACATGTCAATTAATTGAAAGTTGTAGAGCTCGTCAAGACGCATCTAAAAATAGTTAGATCATCCAAATTGGATCAGTAAATTGTGAAATATTATTAAAAAACCATTGGCTGACTATAAAATCTCTATGTAAACAATATTTGTTTACTTGATTTTATATAATTGGCCAATCGTTTTTTAATAATATCTTGCAATCTACTAGGCCGATTTGATAACCTAACTACTGTTAGATGCATCTTGACGAGCTCTACACCTTTCAATTAATCAACATGTGTCATTAACTTAATAAAAAAATACTTTTTATTTAACTTTACTTAGTTTTGGCATATAGTTAATATCATAGAAATTTTGGCCCAATTTCTAATATAGAAATTTTGCCAATCTTATCCAGATCAGCAATTAAACTTTTTTTATTTAAAAGATATTATTTAATAGAATTTATGATTTTGTTTTTATTTTATAATTTTGAAACTTAGATCAATATATAGATTTTAAATTAAACTATACTATTTTTAACAAATTTTTTTAAATTGAATTGAATAACTTTGAAGTTTAATTTCTTTATAACTTGTAATTCAAATTTAATAAAATTCATAAAGTATATTTATTATATAACACTAATGTACTTGCATAATACAAACATGTTATACTATATATTTGGTCTAAAAATAGCAAATATGCAATTTATTTTCAACCCAACATTTTTTGTTTTTTTTTAAATTAAAAAGTTTTTTATTATTAATTATAAAAGTATAACTATAATATAATGTCAGTGATGATGCTGAAATCAGATAATGTTGAAATTTGGGGCCTCAATTTGAAATAAAAGCCCTGCTAAAATTTGCATATACTCTTTAAATATCAAATCTACTCCTAAACTTTACCCTAACCCTATACGATATAAATGAAAAAATACCCCCAAACAAATTTAAAATTTTATATCAAAGTAGATCAAAATTTCAGCATCATCCAATTTAAGCATCATCCCCAACATATAATAATAAAAATAATATAAATAATTAATTTAAAAGCTATTTTATTGAAATATAAAAAAGGGTTCTTTTAGGCATCTCTAGCTAGAGATATATAACTATATATCTCTAGCTTATTAGCCAATTAAAACAAGTAAAGATCACATGACTGATTTTTCAAATTGCTGGCTAGCCAGAAAAGCTTGTGCAACCCAAAACCTGTTCTCTCTTTATAAACTTAATTATATAACAAGTCCGGAACATATATAAACTAATCAAAACAAAATTTTTTTATAAAATTTTTTTTATTTATATTAAAAAACATGATACCAAAAAACAAAACTACTAGAAAACAGCACTAAAAGCTAAAAATTTACAAAAAAATTGACTTTAAAATACCAAAAAGAACTATTAAAAACAGTTCAAATCCAACCAAAAACAATTCCAAACCCAACAAAGAAAATAACCAGAAAATAGCACCAAATTTGACAAAGAAAATTACTAAAGTACAATTCCAAATTCAGTGAAAAAAATTACCAGAAAGCAGTTCCAAATTCAGCAAAAAATTATCAGAGAATAGCTTCAATTTGGCGAAAAAAATTATTAGAAAATTCAGCAAAGAACAGCTTCAAATTCGGTGAAGAAAATTACTAAATAGCTTCCAATTCGGTGAAGAAATTACAAAAGAATTTTAACACAGTGAAAAAAATCACTAGAAAACAACTTCAAGACTGGCAAAAAAAAAATTACCACAAAACAACTCCAAACCCGGCGAAGAAATTACCAGAGAACAACTCCAAGCCTAGCTAAGGAAGTTACCATAAAACAATCCAAACCTGGCAAATAAACTAATAGAAATTAAACTGAATTAGAGTAGGATTTAGTAAAAAACTATCAAGAACAACTCCAAACCTAATAAAGAAAATTATCAGAGAACAGCTCCAAAACTCCTAAAAACCTACCAGAGAATAGCTCCAAATTCAACAAAAAAAATTACTCCAAATCTGACAAAGAAAGTTACCAAAAAACAGCTCTAAATCTGGTAAAGAAACTACTATAGAACAGTTTCAAACCCATGAAGAAACTAATAGAATAAAACTGAATTAGAGTAGGTTTTGTAATAGGAAACTACAAGAGCAGCTCCAAACTGATAAAGAAATTGATAAAAACGAAATAGATTTCCTTATAAAAAACTATCAGAGAACAGCTCCAAACACAGCAAAGAAATTACTAGAGAAAGCTCTAAAATTATTAAAAAACCTACCCAAGAACAGCTCCAAATCTGAAGAAAATTACCAGAGGGCATCTTCAACCTAGCAAAAATTACTAGAGAACAGCTCCAAATTCAGCAAAGAAAATTATTATAGAACAACCCAAACCTGGCAAAAAAACTAAATTAAATATAACTGAATTAAAGTAGGTTTCTTAGTATAAACCTATCAAGAACAACCCCAAACCCAGTGAAAAAAATTATTAGAGAACAGTTCCAAAATTTCTAAGAACCTACTAGAGAATAGCTCCAAACCTGAAAAAGTTAATTCAAATCCGATGAAAAAAGCTACCAGAAAACAGCTCCAAATCCAGTGAAGAAAACTACTTTAGAACAGCTTCAAACCTGGCAAAAAAACTAACAGAATGAAATTGAATTAGAGTAGGTTTCATAATACAAAACTACCAGAATGGCTCTAAATCTGGCGAAGAAAATTACCAGAGAACAGCTCCAAAATTTCTAAGAACCTACTAGAGAACAGCTCCAAACAAGGCAAAAAAAATTACCAGATAAAATCTTCAACCTGTCAAGAAATTTACTATATTAACATCTTTAAATCTGGTAAAAATACCAGAGAACAGCTCCAAACTTGACAAAGAAACTAATAGAAATGAAATGAATCAGAGTTGGTTTCTTAATAGAAAACTACTAGAGAACAGCTCCAATCCTGGCAAAAAAAATTACAAAAAACAAAAAATTCCTAAGAAACCTACCAGAGAACAGCTCCAAACCCAACGAAAAAAATTATTAGAGAACATCAACCCGGCAAAGAAAATTAACAAACAGCTTCAAATATGATAAAAATACCAGAAAATAGCCCCAAAACCCAATAAAGTAAATTACCTAACAGCTTCAAATCCAGAGAAAATACTAGAGAACAGCTCCAAAACTGGCAAAGAGGATTATCATATAACAGCTCTAAATCTGGCAAAGAAACTAATAAAAATGAAGCTGAATAAGAAGTAGAAAATTACTAAAGAACAACTTCAAAATACCAAAAGAACTGCCAGAAAATAGTCCAAAAAATTCTTAAGAAACTTACTAGAGAACAGCTTCAAAATATTCAATGAGAACTACTAGAGAACTCCAAAATGTTGCTAGAGAACTACTTTAAATTCTAAAAAGAGCTCTTTGACATTTTGGAGCCTTTCTCTAATAGAATTACATAGAACTACCAGAGAATAGCTCCAAAATGTCAAAAAGATTTCCAAAGATCTACTTCAAAAGTGTTTAAAAGGTCTAAAGGACAAAATGACAAACAAAAAACCATTTAAAAATAGTATTTCAAAAAAAGAAAACAATAGTGATTATCAAAAAAATCATAAAATTTTCGATCTCTTTCCGCTAATCCTTTTTTCAAAAATCAGCCAAAACAAAAACTCACAAATACACTAAATTTTTATTAAAAAGCTATCCAAAAGCTTCTAATAAAAAGAAGAGCAAATACAAAAATACTAGCAGTTTATTAGAACAAAATTAGCTGAAACAGTGTATCTAGAGAAGTACACACCTTTACAAAAAATTTAAAAAAATTTTTTAAAAATTTTGGAAATTTGGCTCTGACCCTGAAAATTTCTGATCTATCGAACGCGTAAATAATACCAAAACAAACAAACAGGAAAACAACAACAAATATAAATTAACACGTTACAAATTTGGAGAAAAACATATACCAGTTACATATTTGAAATAAACAAAAAACCGCGTTTAATCAAAACAACAAAACAAACAACACGTGTAAAATGCCAGAACTTATCAACTATAAGGACTTTTTCAACAAGTCAGAATCTGAAAGAGCATCGGTACAAAAAATACAAAATAATTTTATTTGGGAAGAAGACAGAAAAGTTGCCAATTATCTTGGTACTAGCGAAATTTATCTAATTGCGAACATACGCGATGTGCTCAGACTTTACGACTATGCGCAACATAAGAAAGCAAGAAATCAAATTTTATCAGAAGAAGAGAATAATCTACTAGGGAACTCAAATAGCACTTCAACGCAAATAGCTGACATGGTTGACAATCTTCCCCAGAAAAATAGCACCAAAATCAAGCTTGAATCTACCCTTATGGAAGGGTTAACCTTACGGCCGATTGAGCTGTTTAAAGCAGATAAAAGAAATATAGTAGACAAGCAGATGGATGCATAGAATGGAAGAGCAGCAAAACTGAAATTGAGGCAGTTCCCATGGAACTCTCCTTGACAACACCTAATGTGGAGATTATTAATACTATTAATAATGTTGAAATAGAACTACAGGACAATCCTCGCAAAAGAAATAGTACAGAGCAGGAAATAATCCCACACCATCCAACAAACAAGTCAGAAGTAATTAAAGACACATTAGTACAAAAAGAGTGTGGCATACTCGATTACGGCCTCGAGGATTATATTTAAGAAAATTCTCAGATGGATATAAGAAATCCAACTCAATTAAGTTATAAAAAATCTAAACATATTGAAGACATATACAATTCGGCATGGGCGCCGAAAAGCACAATCTCATCCCAAAAGGCCCCTTCCCCTTCAACTTACTTGTTTACTATATGGGATTTGCCAAAGGAAATGAAATCATCTGTAATAAAGTCATACTTGAGTTTTTTTGGCACATCAACTATCCTGGCATGGCAACAAAATTTCAGAACAAAGGCAGCCTACATTAAAATCTTGCCAAGCACAGCAGAACAAAGAGAAAAATCCCTAAAAGAAGGTTGGTCAATTCACTTGGAACATGGCAAAACGTACCGAACTACACCAGGCAAGTTCGACATTACTGAAGTAGAGGGGAGAAACAATTACAAAGGTATAATTTTCAACATACCAACAATGGCTTATGACAGCCTTTTGCTACGTCAACTCAAAAAGTATAAGGTTCAAGCAGTTCATATACTAAACAACCGCAACGGGAACCAAAGAAAGAGAGCGCATTTATACTTCAAATCAGAGGAGGATCTCTCTCTAGCCCAAAATTGTAATCTGTATTATTTCAATACTAAATTAAGATGGAATCCAGTTACAGAAAACTTAAATGGAAAAAATACTAATAACAGCGTATTTTATTACAAGAGGGGAAACAGCATCATGAGCAAAAAAAATAATAATAATAAGAGACCTTTAATTGAGACAGAAAGAGTTAAGGAAGAGAACCGAGCAAAGCGTACACTTACCGAAAAGTCCAGTAGGACTAGAAATGGTACAGCTATTATCACCGAGGATAGGGAAGACAGTTTAATCAACAACGTCCTTAGAGCACAAAGTAATACTAGAAGGCCTCTCAGAAGTACACAAAATAAATTTGCAACAGGGTCAAATAGAATAGATTTAGGAAAAAAGAAAGGAAAACAAAATGAGCAAGAGATCAAGTTAATTCAAGATGAAATCCTCTTCAAAAATGATAGTATCCTGGAACAAATCTTAAACAGATTGCAAAAAATAGAAGAAAAACAGGGGGCTCCAACCCCCAACTACTCCTAAGGGCGCCACAGTTGTAACAACAAAAACAAACAAGCAAAACAGCTTGTTAGGGCAGAAATCACTTAAGATAACCAACAACGCCCTAGAATTCGAATTAAAATCAGCATGCCACAATATTAATGGTCTTAAATCAAATAACCAAAAGCTTTTGCACCTGTTAACTTGGGCAAAAGAGAAAGAAATTGATATTTTAGGAGTTACAGAAACAAACTTATCAGACAAGGAAGATCGATACATCCTTACACCAGATAGTTCATTCAAAAGTTACTGGACTAGCTCAAGCCCCAACAAGAAAAAAGGTTCTGGATTAGGGGTTTTAATTAGCGAAAAAATCCAGAAGTATATAGGGAGCATTCAAAAACATAATGAATACTTACTAGAATTTCACATAATCTCAAAGCATTTAAAACTTGATATACTCATAGTGTATCTTCCACCAAATGATCCAAAGCAGGTTAAATTAATACAGCAACAAATCGTTAGCATATACCTCGATAGAGCAAAAAATTTTGAGATCATAATTATGGGAGATTTCAACTATATAATGTCTACGGAACTGGACAAGTCTAGCTCCAGCAACACAACTGTACACAAAAAGCTTCCATTGCATAATTGGATGTTAAGTCAAAATTTTGTTGACACTTTCCGTTTTTTGAACCCTGACACACAAGCCTATACATGGTCAAATGGTAGTACAGCCACAAGAATTGACCAAATTTGGATCTCAGAAGGCTTGGTAGAAAATCTATATAAAGCAGAGATCTTAGATATGGATCTCATAACAGAAAGTGACCACAGTACAGTTTTAGTAAACTTGAAAAGCGAACACAACTTTTAGGATTACACCCGAAGAGTAAATCAGATGGAGGGCTCTCATCTAAAATTTTTGTATGATAAGGCCACTACAGAAAACTGGGAAGATTATAAATCGGCACTTCAGTATTTTCTCAGCAAATGCACAGTATCTTTAGATACTTTGAACAAAGACATGGATAAAATATCACAACAAGATATCGATAACATCTGGGTTTCCATTGAAACAGGAATATTGTATGCAGCAAACAAAATATTCCTTTTAGAAAAATTCCAAGTACAACAAAAAAGGCTTTATCAACAAACAAGAAAACAAAGTCTCTTTTACAGAAAAACACAATCAGTATAAGCAAAATTTGTCAGGAGCTTAAAAAATTGGCAAGAGAAAATAAAGGTCAAAAGGCTGTATCAGCTTTGTCGAGTGAGAGAGCCCTTGAAATAAGACTTTTCTTGTACAAAATTAATGCCGATACAAAACGAATATAGATCTAGCCGAAACCGCAGCAATAGATGAATGGGCACAAGATATTAAGGGTTGGCTCTATATCTTTAACAAAAAATGGGCTTTGGCTTTGGAAAAGGAAAAAAATGAAAGAATCAAAGAATTCACGGATTGACATTGCTTAATGATCCAAGATGAGCAAGGGAAAATGCTTAAAAGTATACTAGATAAACCTTACTCAAAAATTAGGCTAGACAGAATTCAAGAAAGAATTAATAATGAAGTACAGCTTTACACGGACCCAAAAGACATTTTAATGAAAACACATTCCTTCTTTCAAGTACAATATAACAGAAGCAGCCCAAAACTAGATCTTCTAACTCCTGATTGGAGGAAAATATATGAACCTCAAATAGACATAAGGGAAGATTGGTATAAAAACTTAGAGAGAGATATTTCAGAAGTAGAATGGCATGATATACTTAAAGATCTTAAGAACAACACGGCGCCAGATATAACAGGAATCGGCTACATTTTAATCAAGCAAGCAAATAGCTTTACACAAGAGATTTTCAGAACATTTGGGTCCTTATGTCTAAAAACTGGGAAAATACCAGATAAATGGAAATGTAGCCAGATTTATCCAATACCCAAAACGACTGAATGGGATTACATGCTGAATTCTCTCAGACCAATTGCACTCTTGGAAACTTTTCGCAAGTGTGTAACAAAGGTTCTTGCATCGCGTTTTATCAGAAATTATGACAAGAAATTCAATTCTTAAAGGACCAAATTACGCAGCCTACCCGGAGATGCAACATCCAAACCAATTTATGTACTTAACAGCATCATAGAAGACGCAAAAGAGCAAGAAAAAGAGCTCTGGCTTTTCTTCCAAGATATGCAAAAAGCATTCGACTCAGTTCCTATCCAAATGCTCAAGCTGGCTATGGAAAGAATTAAAATTCCAAGCACATCAATAAGTTTCATCTTAAACTTGTTCAAAGAAAGAAAAACCAGAGTTTTAACAGCAGTGGGCCCCACAGAGAATATCACGGCATCGGACGGTATCGAGCAAGGAGAAGTTCTATCTCCGCTTATATGGAGGATATTTTACGATCCACTTTTATATAGAGTTCAAAGTAATATGAACTTGGGTTATACAGTCCTTCTAAAAGAACCACTGGATCTGCGCAACAACTCGTATAAAGAAACAAAGTATCGTCAAGCAGCTATAGCATATGCCGATGATATGACATGGATTGCGAATAATAAGGCCCAGCTAGAGTCAATTATCAAAATAGCTGAAGAATTTTATACAATTAACAATATAAGGGTAAATCCCAAAAAATCCAAATTAATTGTAATTAATTCATCAGAAAAATCAATCAACAAGAATATTCTAGTAGCAAATGAGAAAGTAGAAGCGGAGAAAGGCAGATCACTCACAAGATTTTTAGGAGCATATTTAAGCGAAAAGGCACAGTCGACCTTAATCAAAAACAAAGCTAGGCTCTTAGTTCAACTAACCATTAAAACAATAAGAAACAAGAAACTTACATTAAGCCAACTTATATATTTGAACAACATGTATTTAATCCCGAAGCTGTGTTATATACTACAAGTATTCAGTCTCTCCAAGAATGCTCTGGATTTGATTCATCAACCAATGATAAGGCTAATAAAAAACAAAATCGATCTTCCTAGCACAACAAGCAATTTCTTAGTAGCACACAGAAACTTAGAAAACTGTAAATTTCTGTGGCAAGAGCTTTTAACGCAGCAAATAACAGATCTGCACCATAAATTGAATTGCTCAGACTGGGATAGCCAACTGGCAGAAATACGTATTAAACAAGGTCTATTAAAGGCAAATATTATTGATTCAGATTGGCATTTTGAGGCAGATCCCTTTTTAAACTCGATCTGGAGAAACAATACAACATGCTTAACCTTATACAAAGCAAAAAGTTTTAACATGTGCATTAGACCTGTATCCGAACAATGGCACTTTCAGGGAACTGGGCCTCAAATCAGAGAAGTTATAGATGCGTCTCTTTTTATAAAGTCATCCAAAAGCATATCTGACCTTGGCATCATTTATCGAAATCAACTCCTAGATAAGGAGGGAAAAAGGCTTCTTACCTGGCAGCAGCTTAAGGCAGCCAAAGGCAAAATCAAGGCAGGGAAAAAGGCCAAGTGGTTCTCGTCCATCGAAGAGGCCATACTACAGGACCCAAAAGATAGAGAAATCAAAGAGATGTATCAGACATCGGGCCCTAACATCTTTGCACCGTTAATGCCACTGGTACAATTTCATCAGACAAAAGAAAAAAGGAATGGATTTTAATAGACAAAGAGAATGATAAGTTAGAGACAAGAAAAATTGTTAGAAAATGTAACCACAAAGTCCTTACTGAGCGCTGGTCAACCAAAGATAACAATATAGTACCAGGTTATGTAGAAATAGAAAAGTCTAATAGCGCACGGATATCAGAACAAGACAGCGAATATAGTTGGCTAGCACAAAACAAAGTGCTTACAGTAATTTCAAAGCCAGTACTAAAGAGTAATCAGAAGTCTATTCTAAGGTATAAAGACATAATACCCAGTAAAGCTAGCAGGTACAACACAGCCAAACCTAGTATAGAAGAGAAACTATTGTTTAGTTTACAGAGCATAGAATCCATAGACAAACAACTGATAATAGATCAGAATTTTGACATAAATTTAGCGAATAATTTAGTAAGTAGTTTAGAGTGTAACATTAATAGTGGTAAAAATAGTTTTCAGATATATACAGATGGGTTGTTAAGTCAGGAAGGAAATAGATGCAATATGGGTAGTGGTTGGGTACAGGTAGATGAAGAACATGAATTGGTTTTAAGGGAGGGTTTTGCGAAATTGAAGGATTGGCCATCGTCGACAAAGCCTGAGCTTATTGCAATATGGCTAGCTCTTTTTACTATTCCAACAAGCTGTCACGTATATATTTACTCGGATAGTGCAGCAGCAATCGCCAGTATCAACAAGATTAAAAGTGAATGGAGATTTAACAGAGTTTTCAAAGAAAAGAATTGGGATATCTTAATTAAAATTGCAGACCTCATCAGTGCAAAAGGAGTTAATCTCGAACTAAAAAAAGTTAAGGGGCATAGCAAAAATAAATGGAACGATAAAGCAGATGCGCTAGCAAAAAAGGCCACAACCCTAGCGCAACTGACAGATATCCATGCGGATCTTAATACAAGAATCTCCTTTCCGCTGTACTGGAGGGAATTCAAAGTTGAAAAGGCGACCAGACCATTTCTCAAAAAGATCTTTGAAACTTGGAATGGTACAAATTGGAGGTTAACAGAGTCAATACTAGCCTTGGAACCTGAAGCAAATAACTCAAGGTTAGATTGGCATACATACTGGAAAAGAATAAAGAAGCTAAAAGGAGTAAGATGTAATACTCTACAAAAAAGCAAAAAACTCGCAACACAGTTAAAATGCCTCTCAGGAAATCTTCCGGTACTAAAGACTCTTGCGACAAGAAGGCCAGATATCTATTCAAGTGATAGTTGTATAGTGTGTAATACTGGTACTGCAGAGTCTCAGGATCACTTAGCTGTATGTCCTTATTATAAGACAATGTGGCAAAAACTTGAAAGGACAGCAATTAATTTAGTATGGTCCGGATTCACGGAAGAAGAAAAGTTTCGTTGCCCAAAACACACTCTTTACAAGATTCTAACTGGGTCATCAGATGCTGAGACACAAGCAAAGAGAAGATTATGGATTAAGGGTCTAACTTCTGTAGACTCATTTGATGCAATTAAGGATCTTCTTAACTCAGCAAAAACGTCTGCACGCTCTATAGAACTCGCTGCGCATCTAATGTGTAATGGTTTCTACGACTTTATATGGAAAGACAGATGCATTAAAGTAGTTGATTGGGAAGAGAAACAAAACATAAGAAAGAGGGACAAAAGAGAAGCGAGAAGCAAGAATCTGAAGCCAAAGAAAAATACATCATTTAACACTAAAGGGAAAAAGAAAATCAAGACAGCCAAAATAGGTGAGGCTTCAGCAAAGGAAATAAAGGTACAAAAAACATGGTACGATGCTATTTCGAATTGGATACAAAAGGGTGTAAACCCCTTTTGGACAAGCTCTTAAAAGAGCTCTCTTCTAGCTTATCCGTAAGCCAGTGCGATAGGTTGCATCTGGGTGCCTTATAGGCAGCCGGGTGAAGTCGGGCTTTTATTTAGTCTTAGAAATAGATATATATAGATTAAATGTACTACAATCTAAGAAATCAAGTCACAGCAAGATCCGTCAAAGTAATAAAAAAAAAAAAAAAGATTATCAAAAAAATCTATACTTATCTATCTAGCAATGTAATGAAGAGAAAAGAGCATTCAACCCAATTAGATTAACACATGAAGCTTAGTTATATGATTTTCTCGATCTTTGATTGGCTAAAAAGGCCAGAGATATATAAGTTATATATCTCTAGCTAGAGATGCCTAGAATTTTTCTATAAAAAATTATATATATACTATTAATAATTGATTAATTTTTAATTGTAGCAAAGAATTGGTTTAAATTTGGTGTACAAATGTTTTTGTACTGAAACTAGAGCTTCAAAGTCCAGGTCCGGTCTGGTTTGGATTTGGCTGGACCCAGACTCGAACCCGGACTTGAACCATAAATTTTGCCAATTTCAAAACTGAACTCGGACCTGAATCTAAAGTACCGAACCCGAACTGGACTCAAACTTGATAATAGGTTCAGTCTGGGTCCGGTTCAAAGTTCGCAAACCTGTCTGGGTCCGGAATTAGCAGTCATTCTAAAAAAAAATATATATTATATAGTAATTGGGCCCAGGTGGGTGGCCACCCGGGTTACCTGTTCACCTATGGGTTACTCAGGTTGTATTGTTGCAACCTGGGTGGGTCACCCATCAGGTAGAAACAAAGACCCTATGTGACATCCTAAGATTTGGATGTTTTAGGCAAAACAGCAAAAAAGTTTTTTTTTTAAGCTATAATGTGTACTATGCCATATGGGCGATTATGCACCAAATGGGCTTATGTAATTTTTCATTTTTTTTTTTGTAAAATTTTTTCTAAGTTTTTTTTTTTGGTTCATTTGACACCATATGCACTATACCATATGGGTGATTATGCAACAAACAGGCTTATAAAATTTTTTTATTTTTTTTAAAAAAATCAATTTTTTTTATGTTTTTAAAAATTCAAAATTTTTTCTAAGTTTTTTATTTTTTTTGGTTTATTTGACACTATGTGCACTACACTGTATAGCAGATTATGGATCAAACAGGCTTATGAAATTTTTGATTTTTTTTATATATATTTTAGACATCCTGACCTGTTTGACCCACCATGACCCATACAGGTCACCTGATCTAGGTCAGAATACTAGATACAGCCTGTATATATAGTTTATAACCAACTAGTGCTCCTAGGTTCGGTTCGGGTCCGGTCCGGTTCGGGTTCGGTCCGGGATCGAACCGGACTCGAACTCTAGATTTTACCAATTTCAAACTTCGAACCGAACTCAAACTCAATTATAAGTTCGGTCCGGGTTCGGTCCGAAGTTTGCGAACTAGTTCGAGTCCGAATAGGTTCTGGACATAGCATGGTAGTTAAATTAGATATAGTATAGTAGTTAGAACCAAACATAATGCGGTAGTTAAACATAGTACGGTATTAGATGCTGAGGTATAGAAATTAAGTTTTAGACAAAGCATGGTTGTTAGAATTAGACGTAGTACGATTGTTAAAGCTGGACATAGTACAATTTATCAAAGCTAGATATAGCACGGTTGTTAGATTCTAGATTTAGCATGGTAGATTCTGGAAGTAGCATAATAATTAAATTCTAGATATATCACAATAGTTAGATTCAAAATGTATATAGTAATTAAGTTCTAGACGTAGTTAGATTCAAAATGTATATAACAATTAGAAGTAATCTTTAGATTTAAGATAACGGATACCATATTTGCGCGAAATAACACGCAGGGGTGTAACTTCGAATTACGGCCTAAATTAAGCTTAATTCGGGCCATTACTTGAAATAACACTCTGGCCCACTATTACGCGTAAATACGGTAGTAAATTTACTAGTTTTGTGAATAGATAATCACTGATAAAGTACGTAGTGAAAGATCTTAATTTTTTTTACTGTTTGTTCAAGGTTATTTCTTATAGCTGGGAGTAAAGTTAGTTTTCGGATTATTCTAAAATAAAAAGATTTGTTTTTGGATGTTCTAATTCCTAGTTTATTCCATGGTTTTAGTGCCTAATATTCACCTATTCCTGGTTTGGTATAATTGTGTTACATAGCTATATTATTATAATTATTATATAATGCTATAGTATTACGGTATCGCATTATTACAAAGCAAAGGTCTATCTATAGTATTATGATATTACGAATTACGGCACTACAGAATTACGGCATTACAGAATTACAACATTGCGGCATTACGGCATTACGGCATTGCGGCATTGTGGCATTACGGCATAGAGGCATTACAGCATTGCGGCATTACGGCACATAATATTTACGGCAATTGGGTTCTGTGCCGTAATTAATTCTACCATATGGTAGAATGCTGTAATGCCGTAATTCAGTAATTCTACCGCCAAACTAGGCACAACTCCCATAGTGTATCTTCATCAAGTCAAACCAAATAAAGTTGATCCAGGCGAGAATCATTCACTTTAATTGAGACAAAAATTTAGTTTGCAAGCTTCAGACTAAACCGGTTCGATATGAGTACTATTCGGACTCGAACTAGTTTGCGAACTTCAGACTGAACCCGAACCGAACTCAAACTTGACTTAAAAGTTCGAAACAAAAAGTTTGAGTCCGGTTTAAAAATCGAACCAGAATCAAATTTGACAAAAGTCCGGTTCGGTTCGGTTCGATAGGAGCCCTATAACCAACTCATACAGGTTATCCATATGGGTGACCCACAGATGACCAATAGATTAACCCACGAGTGACCTATAGGTGACCCACAGATTTACTATCTGGGTGGGCCATAGGTCAACCTGGGTCACCCACCGGACTTTTGGACTGTACTCAAACTTTCGGACTGGACTCAAACTGGACTCAAACCAAGCCAAAAGTTTGATATTTGGACTCAGACCAGACTGAGTTATAAAATAGTTTGAGTCTGAGTCCGGTTCAAA
Source organism: Gigaspora rosea (assembly GCA_003550325.1). Classification (NCBI taxonomy): domain Eukaryota; kingdom Fungi; phylum Glomeromycota; class Glomeromycetes; order Diversisporales; family Gigasporaceae; genus Gigaspora; species Gigaspora rosea. The sequence continues at coordinate 93,947 of QKWP01001040.1, forward strand.
ATTTGAACCAGACTCGGACTTGCCTAAAGTCCGGTCTCAGTCTGGGTCCATCGGAGCCCTAACTGAAAATAAGCTATCCTGGATTTTTTATGACCAAAATCGTCCAGAAACATATAGCAGTAACTATAGTTAATCTTTAAGAATTTTATTTTTGCATCAAAAGTATATTATAATAAATCAAGTATAATAGTACAAAAATTTATATTTTGATTGGCCAATTGTCACATGATGATGTACTAATTTAATGTTAAACAGTGTCCAATGTCCAACCCTTCTGGTCCAATTGAATAGACTAGACTGGACATGGGTGGTCCAATATTCATGTCCAATATCTGGCTAATGTATTGATTAGCATGTACAGAGTATTACATAAAATTACTCAGAAGATCATCTTCCAAATTTATACAAACTGGACTATAAAGAAAACTGAACATCAGAAATTCAAAAATCGAACCATAGCACCAATCTGGCTAGTACAAAAATCAGTTTAACTATCAAAAAACAATCAAAACAATAACACAAATATGTTAACGTGATCAAATAAATAAAAAATGAAATTAACGTGATGTATTTTACTAATTGAAAATAATTATTTAAACCCGACCTTTTTATATGAAGTTATTCTTGCATATTCAAATTGTATTATTCACAATTTTACAAAATTATCCTTATAAATCGTTAATCATATTACTGTATTAAAAATTCGAAATTATACCACAAAATTATTACTGTATAGAACTTAGAATATTAGTTTAGCACCAATGTACTCAATATCTTAAATGAAATTAAACTATATAGCGTATATTCTTATTATTATTATATATTATTATTATTCAACTATATTATCTATTATATATAAAATATTATAAATAAAATCAAAGTTTATTAAATATAAACATATTCTTATCAAAAAACTTGTTAATAAAGTGTATTTAACTATATAACTTTCTGGACTAAAGTTTCAACAAATATCAAAAGTAAAATAGTGCACACTCTTGAGTACTAACTTTAAGAATAGCTACCTCAAAGAAGAAACTATATTAAAACAGAAGTATTAACTAAACATTCGATAAGAACATAAAAGGCACTCAACATTGATACCTATGAACCAACACTCCAACACAAAACTACCATAACCACCGCTGAACCAACAAATTTCATAATTAGAAAAGATAAGCGCCCAACAAGAGCTATAAATCAACTATTTACTTACACCTATAACCATTTACAACAATAACAGAATTCAAAGTATTTTATTGCCGAAATTCAAATAATACAAATATAGTAATTGTACAGAAAAAGGCATCCATCTTCGCCAATATAAATCTCAATGATTAATGCCAAAACAGCCTTAGCACACCAAATAATATTATTCATAATATTAGCAATTTTAGCCTCAAACAATATCAATATCAACAGAAAAATCGAACTATAGTAAAAGCCGATATAGTAATATTAGTACCAATACTACAAACAACATTAACAATACAAACTTCTACAATGCCAAATGCCCAAGAAAATCCAAGCACAAAGCTAACAAACACCAAAATTACAATACTAGCTACATCTACAGACACTCCAAACAACAATATAAACAATACTTTAGCAATAGAAATTTTATCTACAATCACAGCTGCACTATCAATAATAGTCATATTATTAGGAATCTGTATTAGAAGAATTAGAAAAAGGAAATTAGCCTACAAATGTAATTTAAAAGCACAAGTACCAATTGGAATGAGTCAAGCACCATTTACATCACCAATTGATCTTAACAATATCAATATACATTAGTTAGCCCAACAATTAACACAATTACAAAACCAACTACTACAATACAAATAGAAAAGCGCCCAACAATATTATAATCTTTATTGCACAAAACAACAATACTAGTGTAACTGTATATGAACTACACCATTCAGGAACTATTATTCATAAACAATATAATTAGAAATATTCGAACAAACCAAAGCATATACCCATGTGATCAAACATATTCGCAAACACAAATCTTATTTCATATACAATCTATGACCACTATCCAATCTATTGTACCAATAACAATTGATAATACTTCAGGAGATATCACAAAGAACCCTTTAGCATATTCATTATTACAAGCACTAATTATAGTAATATTTATCTATTTATTAAAAATTACTATCTGCTGTATATCAATACAAAGGTATAAAAAGAGATTATACAAAAGACATCCGAACATATCATATGATGCCCAATACAATGATTCAAGCTGCTGCTAAATGAACCAAACTAACCAAACCCAAAAACAACCAATTACACCAATCTTACCAGAAACTGCTACAATTATCACACTTACTGTTATAAGTATTGTATTAATAATCCTTATTATTATCTGCATATACAAAAGCTATAATAAAAGAAAGCAAAGAAATTTAAGAAGAAGCAATAGGATACCAGAATTCCAACAAGAACAACATGAACTAAGAACCTTAACTCAAGAACAAATCAATAGTCTACCGCCTGACCAACAGCTTAGACTACAACAATACCAACAAACACTTCAACAAGAAAATAATATCTTCAACAGAAGAAGATAAATGAGTCAACAGTTCTCACTCGTAACAATATTAGTACCTACAATAACTCAGACCTTAAATATAACAATAACCCAAATAGCACAACCAACAATAGTATTTCAAACAACTACAGTTACAGAGATAGTAACACCTTTATACTTTCAAGACCAGAACGTAATAATTGAAGATATAGTAATAGCACTAATAGCAGTATTCACATTTATATTAGCAGTATTCTTCGGATACTAACAAAGACTTAACAACAAACTCAAACTAGCAAAAAAAGAACAACAAAGAATATATCAACTTGCATCAGCAATTGACAGTACTATAACACCAACAACATCAGTTTAATGAATAGCAACAACATCAGTTTACTAAACCCTGAAGAATACCTCAAAGATATCGAAAACAGAACCAAAGAACTCAGAAATATTGATTTAGGACCCAAAAGGTACAAAAAGCTAGAAAAACAAGAAGAAACAATATTCCAACAAAGCAAGGTTATAATTGATCAAAATAAACCTGCAAGAGCAAAACTAGTACAAGTATATATTATCAATTGTATAAGAAAAGAAGAACCTGAAGAATATATTAATAACATTGTAAAAATATACAAACAAGACCTAGAATATTTAACCAAAATCACGAACCAAAAATACCTGAATGCAATACAGCAACACAATTAAACTTACAAACCAATCGATTAACTACTGGCTAACAATATATCCAAATACATATTAACATAACCCCAGAAAAAGAGAATTACAAGATCAATTTAAGAAATACTTTGATAGTATACCATCATATCAAACAACATTAACAACTAGAGAATATGAAACATTCGTAAAAGTAATTAACGCATTATGAGAACTTGAAAAGAAATACACAGAACTAGAAAAAATACTAAAGAAAAAGAAAGAGAACCAAAAGAAATATCTTGACAAACTTAAGAAATTTTCAGAAATAAAAGACTCATTAACCTATATAACTATTGGACACTTATCTAAAGAAAAAGAAGTACTAAAGAAAGGACTTAACCTAGAAAACTTACATATCAAAGATTATATACAATATTGTTTATATATAGAAATTAAACCAAACTTCAATGCACAATGGCAGGCACTATAGAATTTCCAGACCTTAACAAGATTAACTTCAAAACTTTAATAATGGAATGATCCTCAATGGCTCAAACTGGGTACAATTCAGAAACCATTTTGACTATGCAATACAAGTATATGTACCATTAGACCTATTAACAATGGATACTTTACTGGAAACTATAATAATGGATACAGTAGATTTGATCTAGCAAATATAGCTGCAAACATAGCAAGAAATGCAGATGCACAAGGAGCATATAATGTAATATTTATGAAGAATTTAGTACACAAATTGGCAATATCATGCTTTAATTTTTTTTTTGTAGTTAAGGTGAGGTTTGCTCTTATCTTTATTGTATTTGTAGAAGATTCCTCTATGAGAATCTCTGAAATAAGTTACGAGAAATTATTCCAATAACAAAATTGTATTACAAGAGTAGAGCTCAGACTACATATATTAGAAATATACATTTATCTGCAACCTAAACCTACTAGAGTGGTTAAAACTCACCTAGATTTGATAGTATAATATATGATTAGTAGGTGTACTATGGAGGATCCATTCTTTGATCCAGAGATCAATTTTACGTAGTGCTTGCCCTAGAGGTGGGCATATTATGCTTTAATTATGAAAGATACATATTATATGAAACATATAAAAATAATTTAATATCATACTTTCTAAGTGATTTCAATAGAGGAGCAAGAAGAAGAAGACATGAATGGGAATCAATAAAAGATGTACCACCAACAGTCTTATTGGATAAAACTAATTTTCTAAAAGAAATAAACATGCATTTTGCCACAGTACACACTAGAGTAGTAGAACAAGGAAACTTATTATGCAGAGATGCAGATGGAACCTCAAAACAAGTATCATTCAGATTATGGTTTGATAAAGTGTTTATAACACCAAAAATAATTAAAGAAAAGCAGAAACAGTTCAACAAAATGAAATTTGAACCAAGATATCTAATTGAAATAGATGAAGTAGCAAACTTCCAAACTAAATTTATGCGTGACTTAGCATTATGCAGAAACAATACATCATTCTTAGGAGGACTACAAATATTATTAGAAGGAATGTTACCAAATGGATAACATGAACTAGAAAACTACAAAAGCCAAATAAATCTAATTAATAATGAAATCACAGATACCCATGCATTCTTTACAGCATTATCAAGAGTATATGACTACTATAAATTAGGAAAAGTAGGTGAATATTTTAGAAATCAATCAGAAAAGAAACAAGCAAACTATCTAAATAAATAGATATACAAAACAAAAGAATATTTCGAAAATGAAAAGAAAAAAAGAGAAAATAGATTTAAGAAAAATAAATTCGCAATAGTATCACTAAGAAATATGAAATGTTATAATTGTGGAAGAAAAGGATATCTTATAAGTGACTGTAGATCCAAGAAACAAGAAAAGGATATAATAAAGGAAAGAAATTCTCAAAAGAAAGTTCTCAAAAGATAAAAACAAAAAAGAATTTAACAAAAAAGGAAATAGATATACTGATAAAAAAGGAAGAACATGGAAATCAAGAGAAGATTACAAGAAATAAAAAGAATCAAGAAAAAGAAATCCATCCAAGCCTTTTAGAACTAAAAAAGAAAGATTCAAGAAATCATCTTTTTGCTCAAAGGACTTATTAGGACAAATAAAAAGAAATATAAACCACTTAACAAAGAAAAATACAAGGACAAGAAAATGTGGTGCAACCACTATAAAACAGATATACATTTTACCAATAGCTATTACAAATATTGAAGGGATATAGAAGAAGTAGAAGACCCAATGGTCTTTAATCTTGAAAAATCAGGAGAAAAAGAAGAATTTGACGAATATATACGATTTACAAAATTCAGAGAACAATATCATCTTAAAAATGAATACTCATCAAATGAAGAATTACAATCCTATCAAGAACCTGAACAGTACGAATCATCAAGTGAATCAAGCAATTCTGATGAAGAATATGTAAGTTATAACTTTGAAAAGAAAACAAACTCAGAAAGCGAAATTGAAAATAATTATTATTTCTAAATGGGAGCATGCCCAATACTCATGAACAACTCTTTAAATTAAATAAAGCCTGTATTGGAGAGTATAATAACAAACATTATAATATATATAATTATCCAAATATATCATATTAGCAGATTGGCATAATTGGTAAATTGACCAATCATGATCGAGGATTATCAAAAAAATTTTGCACGAAAATTTATTATAGAGCAAATTTTCACAAAAACGGCCTTTTAACTAGCTTTGCATTTATAATTAAATACGTAGAACATTATGAAATTCATGTATTTAATTATAAGCCAAAAGTAGATTAAAAAGGCCATTTTTTTAAAAACTAGTATCTGAATTTATCCTTAATAGTTACCAACCCATCTTACAATGCTCAACACATTCTAAAACACCTGAGTATTTCAACAAATAGTAAAAGTACTTCTTTCTACAGCTTAGCATAGCTTTTTTATTAATTTTTTTTTGGTTTTTTAACTTGTTTAGACATCAAAGAAGCCCTTTTGTTAGTTGCAATAAGTGCTTCATTTGTTAGTTTTTCAAAGTCACTTAGAAGCAAATTTTTGTATAACAGTTTATTGAAAAAAGGCCCAATTATGCCGATCCACTGATATGTATCCATGTACCAAAGAACTAGAACTATTTACTATTAATAAAGAAACAAAATATTTTAACGGACCAAAATACTCTGCCTATCATAATTATAAAAAATTATTCTTTCCTGAACAATCAAAAATTAATAAGCTCAAACAAAAAGGAGCAAAAGGATTCTACTTTATAGCACTCATAAATGGAATAATAATGGAATTCAAACTAGACAAAGGATCAACTAATACATCAATTAGAATAAACTATGCAAAAAGATTAGGATTAGAAAAAATCATAACAAAACCAGCAATAGCAGAAGCAGTAGAAAGTGAGGTCAAAATACTAGGCAAAATAGTAGTCGATATCAAAATTAATGAGTACTTAACAAAGAACTTGAAAATAGATATTCTAAACACAGAATCAAAATATATCCTCCTTAGTAATAAACATCAATCACAAATAGGAATATCAAAAGACCAAAAAAAGCATACTATTCTCATTAACAATGAACCAATACATAATCAAAGAGTTCTTATACACCAGCTGAAGCAACCCAAAAATGGTCATGGCAATGCACAGAGGCTACTGTTAAACCCATCCGAAGTATACTCTGAGAATAAACCTAGCAGCAAGTTTCAAGTATCCAAGTATCACTGTCGAGCTTTCTTAGGACCAAAGGCCAGTAAGAAGTCTTTAAAAACCTGCAGAACTAAGCAAAGTGAAAAAAGATATAAGGCACCCAACAAAGTAAAAAATGAACCTAGCCAACCCAAAATAGATCAAACTAATAAGAACACTAAAGAAAATAGAGTTAGAGTGCCCATACTTTCCTGTAAGAAAAGATATAAGACACCCAACTATAAAAATATATCAACCGGACCTAAACAACCTAACCAATTATTAAAAGAAGCCAAAGCTAAAACAAACAATACTGTTGGTCGCTATTACTTTTCAGAGAAAAGATATAAGGCGCCCAACCAAGTAAAACTAACCGGACTTAATCAACCTAATATAAATGAGAATACAGAATCGAAAGAAAAAGACAAAAAAATACCAAAAATAAGAAAAGATATGGACATCCCAATACTATTATAAAAATAAAACAAAAAGATTTAAAGAAAATATAAGGTACCCCAACAAAATTAAAAATGCTTCGACTATGTTAGCAGAACATCATAAACAACAAGATATTTCCACAGAATCTAAAGAACTTAGCAAAATAATACACAAGAAACATGAAAAGAGAATCAAATATGATCTATTCACAATATCACATATTGATTCGAATGGACTTTAACTGTTTTATAAACAGTGTGAAAGAAACAAAAGTTGCAAAAAACTAATTGGAATAAACTGCGATGGTCTATGGAAAGACATCGTAGAGGCTGTAATACAAACAGAAAGTAATAATACAGATATTTGTGCAGTATATACCTGCAAAAGGAGATTTCAAAGATAAATTTGAACAAAACCAAATTACATTAATCAGAGGTATAAGGTAAAAAGGGGTAATTTGACGAAGTTAAAGTAACTAATATTAAAATTTTTTTATTTTAATATATAAAACCTTTTTATTTATTTGTTTAAAACTTATACATAATATTGAATAAGTTTTATATAAAAATAGTAGTATAGTGAAATTGTTTAGATGATAGCAACTGGGTTTGTACATAATACAAAAAAGTCAAATTTTAGAGAGGTAGGGGTAATTTGACGAATTTAGAATATCTTGTGATACAATGATCAGAATTAGACAATTTTTATACCATTTGATTCAGCTCATTGAGATTAATTAAATGGTGCAAAGATAATCCAATTCCGATTACTAGATCACAAGATATCATCAATTAAGTGCTGCATAAAAATTTAAAAACAATTTTAAGAGGTATTTTGACGAAATGCAACTTTGGCTATAAGGTAAGTGCCTTACAATACTAAATAAATCGACCTTATCACTTAAGTAGAAGTTGTTCACAATATAAAATTACACCTACAATGAAATTTTGATGAAATTTAGATGACTTTTTATTAATTGACTTTTACAAAATACGTTTCTATGAAAAAATTTTAAATTTTTTTGTAGAAACGTATTTTGTAGAAGTCAATTAATAAAAAGTCATCTAAATTTCATCAAAATTTCAGGATAGATGTAATTTTATATTGCAAACAACTTCTGCTTAAGTGAGAATATCGATTTACTTAGTATCGTAAGGTACTTACCTTATAGCCAAAGTTGCGTTTCGTCAAAATACCTCTTAAAATTGTTTTTGTGCCAACACTTAATTGATGATATCTCGTGATCCAGTGATCAGAATTGGATGATTTTTTGTACTATTCGATTCACCTCGATGAGCTGAATCGAATAGTATAAAAATTATCTGATTCCAATTGTTGTATCACAAGATATTCTAAATTCGTCAAATTACCCCTATTCGTCAAATTACCCCTTTTTACCTTACCGGATATCGAAAATAATATCAAAATAATAGAAGGTAACAAACAATCTCAATTGAAGCTAGTCATACATGCAACAATGGGATTAGACTTATTGGGTAATACATATAATAAGCAAGGCAATCTAAACTAGAGAATAACCAGAATAATAGAAGAAGTGCAAAAAGCACATAGAATTGGAGCCAGGAACTATGTACTTCATATTGGAATGACTCAGAATAATAACAAATCAGATGTAATACAGAACCTGCAGGAAATATTAAAACAAACAAAAGATACAGACATCACAATATTATTAGAAAACTCAGTAGCAAACAAATGCTATGATGCTATAATAGAAGAATTAATAGAAGTTAGATCCAAGGTTCACAAAGAAAATTGGTATAACAAACACCTTGCAACAGAAAAAACAATAGATAGAGTTAAGTTGTGTTTTGATACACAATATTACTTTGAAGCAGAAGCAGGTAAAACAACAAAAAACTATAAAAAAGTCTTAGACAAATATGGAAAAGATATTTAACTTTGCTATATAAACAATATGGTTTGCGCTAGAAAAATTAAAGACAAAAATGGCCATATATATGAAATTAAAGAAACAATCTTTGGAAGTGGACATGATATTCACGAACACCTACTAATAGGATTATTACCCCAAGAAATATTCAAAACCATAGTACAACAATATAAAGGAGCTGCAATACTAAAGATACCCAGAAAAAAAGACTAGAATAAACAAGAACAAATAAAGGAAGTACAAATGCTGAGATATTATGCTATGGATATACTATCATCAGATAGAGAATTAGAAAAAGAACTGTCAGACAAAATAAAGAAATTAAATGAATAGGGCCCAAGAAAAGGCATACAATATAGTGACTTGCCAATAGAAGTTATAAATAACTATCAAGAAAACACAATAGATCCAATGGACTACCTAATGAATTCAATAAAGAATCTAAACTTAGAAAGAAAAGAAAGATATCAAGACCAACAAGAAAATGAAGCAAGAAAGAACATTCATAATAATAAAATAGGACAATAACCCAGAAAATTAATAAAGTCAGAAACAAATACTCATCTCAAATAGAACCATCCAAAAAGAAAAATAAATTACCAACATCATCATCATTCTCACATATGTGGAAGAAAACGAATAATGATTTAGAAGAAATTAAAAGACTACAGAATGAAAATGATTCAAAAGAACTAGTAACAGACCTAGAAAGACTAATGGAAGAAATAGCAGACATAGAAACAAAACATCTAAAATTAACAAAAATGGACGGAAAAGATGTGCATAAAAATTAGAAATTAATCCAAGAAATACCCACATTACCGGAAGAAGTAAGAAACTATCCTGGAACTGAAAGAGAGAAACTTTGGAATGCAATCCAATAGGTTGAGAGACAAAATGAAATAACACAAGAATCTGTCAAAAGAGAAGTAAGAAGAAAAGAAATAGAATATCAAAAAGATATAAATAAACAATTGAACAAAACAATTAAGAACTTCAGGAAAATGCAAGATTACGAAAAACAGGCTATACTATATAATTTAGTCCAAACCTCAGTAACAAATTCAGACCCAGAAATAAGAACTCAAGCAGAGGTAAAATATAATGAATTCATGAGAGAAAGCCTGAAAAATCCAAAGAAAATACAAACAACGCCTATAAAATCTACAAAGATAGGAACAACTGAAAACTTCTTTAAGGAATTAAAGAAAGAAAATGAACAATTAAAAGAAATAACTAAAAAAAGGAAACAAAAAGAGGAAGAAATAAAGAAAACAATAGACTTAGACTCAGATAATGAAAGTGACTTAGAAGATAAAAATATTCAAAGGAAACATGATAAGTTCATGAAAAATCTTAATAAAAGTGAAAGAAAACAATTGAATATTGGACCAGAATAGCAAAGATTTAAAGAAACAAATCTCAGACCAAATTATAAAGAACCAAATAAAAAAGACTCATTAAGACCCTTAATGATAAATTATGAAGTAACAAAATACTCACATTCAAAGAAATCAAGTATCAGTAGCATGGCCAGTACTAGCAGTATACCTAGTATACACTTAAATAATCAGCCAGCTATAGTACCTACTAATTATGAAGAAACATATGAGATAGATAATACTGGAAACCTTCATAAACAAGGAGATATAGAAATAGAAGAAAATGACAATAACATATATAACTTTAACAACCAATAGAAATATCAAGAAAATGAACAAAAAACTTTCCAAAGAAGCCAAGAAAGTACTAATATATTCTCAAAAGGATATAATTTTGTTTTCAGAAGAAAGAAAAGCAATAATGACTTAAAAGAAAACATAATAAAGAAACAAGCTATGAAAAATATAGAAAGCGAACAAAATAACCCTGAATTCATTAGAAAAAAAAAGTATCAACTAAAGAAGAACACATAAGAATAAAATAAAGAAACCTGGCAAGAAGCCAAAAAAAGAGATGATAAAAAACCCAGAGAAGAGTATGAACAAATGCAAGTGCAAAAAGAACAAAAATGACAGGAAAAAATGAATAGACTAAATGAACAATATAAAAAACAACCATATAATTAAGAAGGATTAGAAATAAGAATAGATAAAGGCTCACAATCACTATTCATGAGACCTATATTAGGACGATCCAGCACACCTATACCACCGAAAGATGATTACCAAACCTCTTTTGAATACTATAGTAGTAACGACAACTATAGTTATCATAATAACAATAATGAACTATTTAATATAGAAATTAAAGAAATTAAAAATGAACCAATAAAAATGAAGAAAAGAACTAAAATAAAAATACAAGAAGAATTAGAACAAATAACAAATGAAATTAGAAGAAATATAATACCAACATTAGGAACAGGAACACTATTAAAAACAGAAAAAGAATGTATATTAAAACCATATACATGGACACCAATAAAAATAGATAAAAAAGGAGACTATTTAGTAACAACACCAATACATATTGCCAAAGAAGGAATATGTATACAACCTGGAATTGTTAATGATCACCAGATATGAGCAATCAATTATACAAATAAAGTAAAAAAATACCTGAAAAACAATATATTGGAAACATAAAGACCATAAAAGAAATATTCAATTTCCATAAATATGAAATGGAAATTGATAAAAAAAAAATTCCAGAAGGAGAAAGATTAAAAATCTTAGTAAATAACACTAATGAGAAATATAAACACATGATGAAACCAATATTTGAAAAATATATTCAAATATTTAAAAGAAAAATAGAAAAAGGAACATCCTTTAACAAGGAAATGTTCGAAGAAATAACATTAGACCTAACAGTATCTGAAAAAGATATACCTTTTAAGGTAAAAGCTAACAAGATCAGACAATACTCTGAAGACTAAATAGAACAAGCAGACAAATTATACAAAGAACTTAGAGAAAGCGGACATATTAAACTATCCAAATCAACCTGGATGTCATCTTTAGTGATAGTACCAAAACCTGACAGCAGCTATAGAGCTGCAGTAGACTACTCAAACCTCAACAAATACCTAAAGGACGACCCTATAAAATACCAAATATTAATATTTTGCTACAAAAGCTCGCAAGCCATAAAAATTTTTCCACTTGTGATTTTAAGAGTGCTTTTTATCAGTTTCCTCTTAGGAAAGCTGATCAACATAATACTGCTATATTTTTTCCTAGTAAAGGAAAATATGAATTCAACAAATGCCCTATGGGAATAAAAACTGCACCCACATATATAATGCATTATTTGTATGAATTGAATCTCTAATTTTTGGAATTTATAAAAAAAGCTTATTTTTTTAAAACATTAAAACTAAATAATTTTTGATCTACTGGTTCATTTTAAATGACTTTATACCAAACTGTTCATTTCTTTAAGATGATTCCAATGAGCTAAAAATCATAAAAATCAAATCACAGGATCATAAAAAAATGTGCTATCAAATAGGTGACACATCTGAAATTGGTTTGACATAGATCAAACCAATTTCAGGTGCGTTACCCATTTGACAGTGCATTTTCTCATGACCCTGTGATTGGATTTTTTATGATTTTGGGCTTGTTGAGATAATCTCAAAGAGATGAACATTTTGGTAGTAAAATTATTTAAAAATGGACCAGTAGATCAAAAATTATATAGCTTTAAAGTTTTAAAAAAATAAGCTTTTTTTATAAATTCCAAAAATTGGAGCATATGGACTACCCATTTGTATATGTATATATGGATAACCTAACAATTGCATCTGACTCTGTGAGAGACCACATCACACATATTCAAATAGTGTTTGAACGCATAATAAAGGGGGCCATAACACTCAAAGCAGAAAAATGTAAATTTATTAAAGAATAAATAATAATCTTAAATCACAAAGTTTTATATGAAAAAATATCACCAAACCAAGTAAAAATAAAAGAAGTCAAGAAGCTTAAACCACCTACAGATGTATCTGGAGTTAGAAAATTTACAGGATTTATGATCTATTTTAGAAGATTTATTAAGAACTTTGCTATAATAGCTGCACCAATATATGAACTAATAAAGAAAAAAAAAAAATTTATTTGGACTGATAAATAACAAAAAGCATTCGAAGAACTCAAAGACAAAGTATATAATGCAATAGCTTTAGCCTATCCAAAGAAAGGATATTAATTGATCTTAGAAACAGATGCCTCAGACAACGGAATATATGCAATACTAAAACAAATTAATCCTGAATTAGCACATTACAAACTAAAGAAGTGCATAAAAATAGAACTAAAGAAGATAAAGACCTTACTAAATCTGAAGAAGAAGTAATTAAATTTGGATCACATTCCCTTACACAAAGCCAAAGACTATGGGGATTCACACAAAAAGTACTTTATGCAATATACTTTTATTTAAAAAATTGGAGACATTACATTGAAAACAAACCAATCATTATACGAACAGATAATATAGGAGTAGCTAAAGCAGGAAAAATGCCAAGAAATCAGACGATGAAATCTTGGAAGTTAGAAATAGATGAAAATTACAATATCAAAGAAATACAATATATTAAAGGATCAATAAACAATGTATCAGATTGGCTTAGCAGACATATGGGACAAATCAAAAACCAAGAAGAACCAATTAAACAGAAAGCAGAAATTATTAAGAAAAAGAAACCTATAAAAGAACCACTATCTGGACTCAAAATTAACAAAACATTCAGAAGTAAACAAGTATCATTTGATCTTTGAAATGGCACACTTAATAATGCCAATACCACCCTTGTACCAAATTAAAGAAATAATTAGAAACAAATCAAGATGCTTAGAATATTTACAAGACCTATCAGTACTACCAAGAACCATGACTTGTATTTATTATAACAGACCAAATATGAATTTTGATGACAAAGAATTAACATTTAATTGCGGAAAAAGAGAATGCCGGAAAAGAATATCAATCTTCAATGGAACAATATTTTCAAAGGCTAAATTAAAATGTAACCAAATAATAGAATTAAGCTATTTTTGGTTAAGTAAAGCAATGTGTAAACAACTCAATATTTACACCAATATTGCATCTGCCAACATCACAAGATGGATACAAATCTTTAGAACTGTTATTACTCAAGAAATAAAAATTAATGAAACAAAAACAGGAGGACCAGATATCATTGTAAAAATAGACAAATCCTTATTTTACAAAAATCGTCGAAACAAAACAGAACAACTATGGGTATTTGGAGGAATTAAAAGAACTAAGGAAAAACAAATATTCACACAAATTTGTAAAGACCGAACAGCTGATACTCTATTAAACCTAATTCAGAAATACGTATACCCTGAATCAATAATCTATTTAGACATGTTTAAAAGTTATGATCAAATTTACTCACACCAAGGAATACGGCACCACCAAATAAACCACAGCCAAGAAATGACAATGATTGATTATAATAAAACCTCAAACGAATTAAAAATCTATTACAACAATAATATTGAAGCAACATAGTGCGTGTTAAAAGACACAATACCAAAAAGGAATTAGAATAAGGATGACCTACCAAAATATTTACTTTATGAATTTGGCATAGACAAAATAAACAATGCCTTTGAAACGCATATATAGAATGTTTACAAAACAAATATGAAGATATCATTGAACTTATTGAAGAATATGATACAGAATAACCCTTACTAGTAATCAACAATAAACAAAAAGAAAAATCAGAAGTTATAAAAGTACACTCCGCTGAACCAACTTAAAGGACAAACTGAACTTACAGGAAAAACTAAAGAACACCCTAAAAACAAGAACTACAAATCTGAACCCTAAATCAAAATAAGTGATCCAAGATCCGGAAACTTTTACTGTAAAAAAATGTAACTTCTACATCTTAGGCATTCAAGAAATTAAATTTCATCAATGTATCTACAATGTAATTGAATCAGATCTTGAAGAAATCCAATACATTCAAGAATGGAAAACAAGATGAACCAAGATTGAAAAGAAAAAATGACTCAAGAAATCAGAAATGAACTTGGACTTGATAACGGATCTGCTAATGAAAAATTTAAAGGAAAACAAAAAGAAACCTTCTATGAAATAAAAGAAAAACAAAAGAACTTAGGAAAATATACTTGTAATATCTGCAAACATCTTGGACATACTAATTGCTACTGCTCTGAGAACGAATATTATAAATGTCACGAAAAAGGACACCAAGCACATGACTGTTTTGAAGCAAGAAATAGAAATGATCAACTGATCAACATCAATAATAACACCAACGTGACTGCAATCGCATCAACTTCTAAATACTGTACCTATTGTAAAACAACTGAACATGAGAACTACCAATGTAGAACCTCTAGGCTATTAAAAGAAAATGCAAATCTCTTCTGCAAATGTAATCCTGAAAGAATTATTCAAAGAAGAGAAGAACATATCAATTGGGCTACATATAATGAACAATGTGATAAACATCACTGTTGCAAGAAAGAATATAATAGACCAACCGCCAAAAAAGACCTTTATTATATTAAAGGATTATTTACGGACCCAAATACACTTCAAGTAATCTAAATTGAAGAAACTCTCTATTGTAAAGGATGTTATTTTGAAATGCATGAAACACTAGACTTTAAGGACCCTAGAAGCAAAAAGTACTTTATATCAGGACTCGGACAAGGAAAGAAAACTATTTGCTGACTCTGTGAAAAACCCAATATCACTCGAAAAATGGAAAGCCATGATGGAATGCACTTTTGCAGCAAAGAATATAAGTTCACTCAAATGATCTTTAATAGCACAAATTAAACCTTAGAAAGGCTAACAAATCAACAACTTGACAACAGAATTAGTCATCATACTAGAAACAACACAAACATTACTTATAACATTAATGAATCAAGAATCAAAAGAATAGTCAAATATATGACATAGTACAAAGACAATATGAACAAACGGCATCATGAAGACAAAGATTTCAAGAAAATGGACAGTGAATACAATAACAATACATTCAATGACCCTGAAATTGATGAAGAAAATAGACCTATTAGAACTAACTATTTTACCAGAATCTATAGACAAGACCTTTTTAATGATAAACTACAATTAGAAGGCGACGGATATGAAGAATTAACAGATAACGATGAAGACCCTAAATTGCGCGAAGCAAGACTTTTATCAATGAACGAAGATGCTAGAACCAGACCAATGACAAATGAAGAAATATGTAAAGAAATAGAAAAAGCAAAAGAACTTTTAAAAGAACGGAAACAAGGAAACATATTACTCTGCAAGAAATGCTTAATGCCTAAAAAACAAAATGAAAAAGGACACTATGAAGACTGCCAAAAAGAAATCAATGCGAAAGCAATTGATTTTATCATTGAAGAAGAATATAATGAAAGATACCCTGGGAAATTCAAAGAAGAAACCTTAAAAGAAACATGTAATGAAGCACAAAAGGATCTTGAAATACTCAAAAAACAAGAACTTGATAATCAAATAGACTTCAAAGAGGAGATCGAAGAAATCTCACGATCAAGATCTACATCACCAGAATATAATACCAATCGAAAGATTGAAGAATTATATACTATATTCAGGCTAATGGCAGAGCAGCAATTTAAACTCGTACAAGAAAATAAGGCCCTTGCAAGAAGGATTACAATCTTGGAACAATCAACTCTAGAACTCCAAAATGAAAACCAAAAATTAAAAAGGAAATTGGAAGATACTCAAGATCACATAAACCTTGAAGATCTATTAGAAAATGAAAATGATGAGATGAAATGCGCAAAACAATTCAGAAGCCACAAAGCGAAATACAACAATAGATTCTGAACAATCAAATATAAATATTTATTAACACTTACAAATCATTAAATATCCAATATATCTATATTTAGCATTATTTAAAATAAATATTTACATTGTATTATTAATATTATTTATCAATGAACTGAATGAACTAGAACAATAAAGAACTCTGAACTATTTGAACTATATTGAACGGAAAAATTATAAAAGGACCAAGAACTATACCTTGAACTGACATGCTCAAAGCATACATATGAAAAAGAAAAATACTTCAAGAAACAACAAAAAAAATACCAAATCTTGTAACAATTGTAGACTTGAACATATATGCTGCAATTATTCTAAACAAGAAAATACTTGTGATCGCTGCAAGTGGAAAGGAATCCCTTGTCGAAATACTAAATTCTACAAACAACGAGAACCTTAACCAAAAAAGAAATGCCATACAATTGAACATATCTTGAACTACTAGTGCATGAACCCTGTGATATCTGAAAAAAGAAAATATATTGAGAAACTTACTCAAGAATATATTTATCTGTGTGAAGAACTAAATTCTAAAGAATGATATAAAACTGAAAGAAAAGATATATATAATAGAAGAGAAACAAGTGAGATAGAAATTAAATCGAAAAATTTATATACAGCTAAAAGACTCCTAAAAAGAATAAAACTATTCTACGAAGTCATGCACGAAGAAATAACAAAAATAGCTGTTCAATATTATCTTAAAAATAACGAAGAATTCACAATATATAACTGTTTCAAGAATAATAAGTACTATTTCTATTTTCAAGAATCAGAACAACTCTTTACATTTATAAATATCCTCTAAGAAGAAGAACCAATAGGAGAATATGAAAGACAATACATCCAGAAAGAATACAGATCTTCAATCAGCTTTATAATTAGGAAACAGATATCAACAGCAAACCTCTTTGACTTTAGACCATATAACTATACAGACTCTCAATATTATTTTAATAAAATACCAACAGTAGAGCAACTATTAACAGAAAAATACGATCCATATTTCCAATCAAAAAAATTGAATAAACCCAGAAATATATGAACAAAAGAAATTTCTGAGAAGCATTACAAAAGACTATATTGACCTTCAAGAATCCAACCAAGATAACGTTCTCGAACAAATATTATCAAAAGAAAAAATAAATATAAAATTACAAAAACTTCTTGACCAAATAAAAATTCAAATCCGAACATTACAAGGACAATTCACACGTACCGAAGCATATAAGAACTATGAATATTCCTTTCTATTCAAAAGAGCAAGAGCAATCCACGAGACCATAAACAACAAAAAGATAACTGAAATTGTAATACAAAGGAAATACCTATCCCAAATTAGAAAACTTGTAGAATTCTATATTGTTGAAAGCAACCTAATAGATTACTGGTTTTACAAAAAGAAACCAAGCCTAGTACAATTCCACAATTATATCAAACCGACAATTGATCAACTACTTAAAGGAACTTACGAAAAGAAAATAAAATATAATTACAAGCTAACAAAGATTGAATGAGCAAACTTAACCTTGAAGAATTAATATCCCTAGAACAAGGTGAATCCAAAAATAATAAAGAACTAAATCTTGCAGTAAAACTTGCAACGTTATTAGCATTATTCAAATTACTTGCATCAATATATGACAAGGATTACATATCAAGTGCATTAATAAAAGAATCCATATTTAAATATTTAAAAACCTTTCAACCCACTGATCCACTCAGGAAGGAATTAGAAAACCTTATAAACAACCTCTCAGGAAATACTGCTAATAGATATAACCAAGTAACAGACTTCTACCACAAAAGACTCAACAAAGAATTATTATATAAACTACACAGAAACAAGTATTGAATGTCACAACAACATACAAGAAGAAACCAAGAACTACAATTTTCAGTCAGAAATAGAAAAAGCATATTTAAATAGAGCATTATTAGCATTAGAAGAAGCACAAAATATCCAAGAAAATGATCAAGTAACACCTATAATATTCCAAAACAAAGGACTTACTCAAGCAACCCAGAACTACCTGTTACAACACTATCAACAACTAGTATTAGAAACTACAACTGCCAGAAGAAACTCAAGAACTGGAAACTTAGAAAGAATTGGAACACCAATAATTGTAGAAGCAATAGGAATAATACTCCAAACAACATTTGGACAATATACAGTATACTACGCATACAACCAGATTAATAATAAAAGATTAGGATTACTAACTGAAATCTTTAATGACTGTTAGGAAAACAAGAACTTATTATATAAAGAAAATAATAATATTACTTGAAAATATAAACTAGAAATTATAAAAGAAATACCAACGCTTGAAACACCAAGACTAAAAGAATACTACAGAACAGCTCTAATATCAATATCAACAAACCAAGAAATTTTTGAAGAAAGAATAAAAGAAATTTTAACTTAGATAATAGAAGGAGAAATAATTGACAAAATAAATGAAACCTTTATATATATCAATAATACAAAGTGGACCAACTTATAGAAGCAATACCATTAACCAATATTACCATATTGTGGATGAACCACCTCACATTATCAGTACTTACCTATAATCGAACAACAATATACTTCATAATTCTGTTAGAACGCACTATATTATTAATATCTATCTGTTATATAATAAAATTAATTAAAGAAAGAATCATTGAAGCTTATACTATTAAACTAGCTAAAGAACAATTTAATGAACGAAAAACAAAATAGGACACTAGAAGAATTAAGAAGATTCAGATTTAATTGGAAACCAATTTGCAGACTGTCAAGAAACAAAAATGAAAAAAGATATCCATGAGATAAAGATATCCTAGAATCAAGAACACTTCAACAAATAACTAGAGATATTTGGAATACAATAAATGACCTTATTAATCAGATTAATCCAACAAACAATCCAAGATTAGGAGCAATTTTATTAACGAAGGTGAAGAAGCATAGCAAGAGAATTTTATCCATTATATTAGAACATGATAAACAAAGACCTGGAAGAATACCACCACATATTTCAACAAGAACACAAACTTTATTTCCAGAACTATTAGGAAGAGCACTTTTGAAAGAAGAAGAGAAACAGAGAAACATCTATAATAATTTCTTAGAAAATACATGGGTGGCAATTAAATCGCCAACAATCACTTCACAGACATCAACCTACACTAACAATCATTTTACCGACAAGCTTTTTTTACCAACACAAAATTTGCTGACACTTGATTTACTAGCAAGTTCCGTTTTACTAACAAGTTGATTTTACCAATACACACTTCACTGACAGTTACATTTACTGACAAAATTAACTTAATGACAAGCTCATTTTATCAAAAATAGAATATACCGACAAGCTTATTCTACTGACAATAAAATTCATCAATAATACGATTTGCTAACAATACAATTGCTAACAATACAACTCGTTGATATATGAGACCGCAGCAATGTAATAAATACTAACGTTTTTTTCATTTTTGTCTTATAGGGTTAGGATAGGGTTTGGGTATAGATTTTATATTTATAGAGTATATGTAAATTTAGCAGGGCTTAAGTTTCAAATCGAGACCCTATAACTTCAGCATCAACCATAATACTTAAGGCATCTGGCAAATTGAATTATTTGTCAGTGAATTGTATTGTTGGTAGAATAATCTTGTCAGTAAATTCTATTTTTGGTAAAATGAGCTTGTCGGTAAGTTGATTTTGTCAGTAAAATTAACTATCAGTGAAGAGTGTGTTAGTAAAATCAACATGTCAGTGAAAACATGCTTGTCGGCAAATCGAGTATCAGCAAGTTATTTGTCGGTAAAAAAAGCTTGTTGGTAAAATGGTTGTCGGTGTAGTGTTATGTCTGTGAAGTGATTGTCAGTGAAATAATACGAATCCAAATACACAAGCCCAAATTGAAGGAATAAAAAGAAGACTAATAGCGAAATCACCAGAATTCTATAAAATATCTGAAAATAACCCACAAATGGGATAAACATTCCATTATGGAGATTATAATAACCAATTTACAATACAGTTGACCCTCATTAATATCAATCTCATTAATATCAACCTAAACCACAAACTAAATTTTTATAAATTTTTATATATTAAAATCTCTTCATATATATCAACTTTAATATAAATTCTTATTAATATCATATCAACATAAAAATAATGATGGTCCAAATAGTTTGATATAAACGAGGGACAACTGTATTACTATTCAACTTCCATTATTTAATATTATTCATTTAGATGCCATTGATAATATATTATATGCTAAAGGAGCAAGAAATAAATACTTTTTTGATGAAGAAGAAAGCTACGAATTAGCATTATCAGAAATAAACAAACTCAATCAAAAATTTGTAAATGAAACAAAGAAAATTAGAAAACTAAAAGAAAAAAAAGGGAAACTTGAAGAAACTACAAACAAAATAATCAACAGAATATTATTAAAAGAATCAACTGAAAAACCAAAAAGAACAAGATCTTATTTACTCTAAATGAATATTAAAGAAGAAACAATAATAGAAGAATTAAAAGAAGAATATTTTAAAAGAACCAGAAGAAAAATAGAAGAATACAGATATTGTACAATTGCATCTAATATAAAAGAAACAGAACTGGAATATTTAGAACATGATCCATTATATAAGAAACTTGATTACCTATACTCTATAGTAATCAACAACATAGGACAATATCTCATTAAAAGGAAAGAAAACCTATTATAGAAAAGGAATATCAAAACAAACTAAACATTTACAATTGTTACTCAGATGACCACTGCTGGAATAAATTAAATATAGCAAGAAGCATTTATAAACTGCAAGAACAAGTTTATCAACCCTATTTAGGACATAAAATAGGAATAGTACCTGCAAACAGTTTATATACAAACATAATAAAAAATATTATCTTAAACATCAAGAGAGACCAATTTCATCAAAGAATAGAAAATACTATTAAAAATAAATGCAACCCCTAGATTTAGATATCTTACAATACGATACCCCAACATTAATAGGACTTATATTATTAATTATAATTATAGTATTAATACTCATATTATTAATCTATTGGATAAAAACGAACCCTTATAAAAGACTCAAATAAGCTACAACTCTCAATCAACTGATAACTACCAACCACAATATTTTAGTCACTTAGTAATAACAAGGAGAATAAAAATAAAATTAAAATTATTAGACCTGAATATCTATTCGAACAATATTATTCATTTCTAATCAAACTAGAAGATTTAGGAGAAACCAGATATATCAAAAAGAACAAAAGAAAAGAATCTATAGAAACCCTATATCAAAAATTAGAACAACTCAAATCAGATTTAAAAGCAGAATTATTCGAACTAGCACTAAGATATGAATCAAAGAATCAGGAAACACTCAATATACATAATTGCTATGAAAATGAAGAATATTGGAAAATAATAAAAACAATAAAGAACATTACCTTAACAATAGAATACAAAGACGGATACTACCAAAATCTGGAACAAGTAGTAAAAGACAAACAAGAGCGATTACAAACCTCTTATATAAAATTCTTTGAAGAATTATATGAAAACAAGCAGGAATCTGAATAGCAAATCAATATACAATAGTAGAAACTTACGAAGAACTTGAAAAATACCATGAACAATATTGGGAACGAGAATCTATTTCAGTATTGGAACAGCCCTTATAATGAAAATGGGATAATATCTTACTTAACAGAATGAAAAATGACTCAACTGATACTATTCACAGAAATAGAAAATGAAACATGCATATTACTAGCTCAAAGAATAAACCCAAATAAAGACTTTTATTCAAAACTAAATGGACCTGGAGGAAAAGCAATACATGAAAAGAATGAAAATATAGACGTATGTGTGATAAGAGAATGCTTTGAAGAAGCTGAAATAGTACTAAGAAATGAGAAAACTACTAAAAATATTTGAACAAACATGCTACTCAACTAAAGAATGGATAGCAGAAAACTGCTTACAAAAAGAAGCATACTATATAGTAACCTTAGCAATCTACGTACACCCTTAGAAGAACCACAAAAACATACAAAACCACATACATTAGGACTATGGTATCTCTACAAAATGAAAGACTTACTAAGACACCAAAATGAATTAATACCAATACTTAAAGAAAATATAGAACTAATAGACGGAAAAATAAAAACTTACGAACAAGATTTATTAGAATTACCTAGGATGCGGGACAGGCCGGGTCGGGCCGGGCCTGCTTAGACCCGAAACTCAGCCCAAAAATTATTTGTAAGCCCGAGCCCGGTCCGTGAAAAAAAAAAGCCTGAGAAATAAAGCGGGCCAGGCCTTATTTAAAACTATGCCCGACCTGGCCCGGCCCGCAGATTTATATGCATTACCAAAATTTTTTACTTACAGCTATTATTATAATTCCCGAATGATTTTTCGGCCAATCCGGTTAAGTTATAGATTTTTATTTAATATTTATTTACAGTAATGGTATCAGGTTCACTCGGTTTCGATCAACTTACCAATAATTACTTCACAGAAAACTTAATTCGCAGAGAATTAATTTTAGGCAAGGTTATTTTGCAACCGGGTAATTCACGGACAAGTCCGTTTTATAAAAGGTATTTCACCAAAAGCAAATTTCGCAGGCAAATTAATTCTAGTCATTGTCATTAGAGTCAGGTTTAAGTTTAAAGTTGGTGCAATTTATAAAAAAAATTGTCGGTACAATATTGAATTAAATCGTCTGTAAAATAATTATATTTACGAATTAAGTTTTCAACATGCGTTTGTCGGTGAAATAATGGGGATATAGATTCATTTACTTATTCTGTTCGATTATTTTATTTTTATTTCAAAAGAAACGACAATATAATTTAGTCCACAAGGATAATGAGGTTTTAACCCCTTCAAAAATTAATTTATTTAATTTATTACAATATTAATTATATTATATAGTTAATGGACTCGTAGCAACCAATAACGGTTTTATTGGTAGGCGAAAGATCCGAAATAGATCATTTTCACATGACAATTAAAAAAACATCTAACTTTGAATTTAATGTGCTAACCAGGGGATCAGATTGCGAGCGCATTAATTCAAAGCCAGATGCGCTGTTATTGGATGCAAAACATTCAATAACAGATTTATTTTCTTTTTTTTTTATAGCAAATAAATTACTTGAGCTTAATTGAGTCTATTTGGTGTATAAATAGTACTTATATGACCTATATTTATTATTAAAAAGAAAACAAAATAATGTAGATAATATTTTATATTGCAAAAAATTTTAATTTTAAGATGTACTTATATAACATTCCTGGCTTTAGCGAAACTGCGTCATGCAGCTAACCCAATTCTTCAATTTTCAGAGAACCCAATTTTTCGCTATGACGTTAATAATTTGATTGGTTAATTTACTTATGACAATAAGTTTACTGGGTATTATCGGGCCTAATCGGGCTTTCTTATAAAGCTTGAACCTGGCCCGATATTTAAAGAGCCCGATTTGTGTTTGGCCCGGGCTCAAAAATTATAGGCCCGAACTAGACCAAAGCCCGGCCCAGCCTGCAAGTTTCCGGGCTTAGCCCGGCCCGTCCCGCACCCTAGAATTACCTATAAATGCACAAAAATTAGAAGAGATAAAAATAGAAATAGAAAAACAACCGCAACGAGTTCTAGAAACTTTTAACTTTTTAAATGACATCAAACTAGAAATACCAGAAGAAGAAATACCTGAAATCATGGATGAACAATTTCCTGTACTAGCACTGAACTTTGGAAAATTATCTTCATACGAAATCCAAACTCTAATCAAATATAAGAAAAAGATCAAGAATCAATCAGACCACTTAGAAGAATCGAACACAGAATTCAAACATAGAAAAATCATATAAAGGACTCGATAAACCAGAAAGAAGAATAATAGCCCAAAAATTTGGAGAAAATCCAACAATAACGGACTTGTCTAAATAAAATACAATATTACATAAATTCCGGAACACAAGATTTGAATTTGAAATTCTTAGAAGTTCCACAAATAAACTAACGTACTTCAAGCTCCGCCTATCTAAAAATCAGATCGCCGGTACACAAACTTGGGAATTCTTCCAGAAGAATTATTCGAAATTACCCCTAATTTAGAAACTCCCGGCAACACAAAATCTGACCACACTGTGCAATACTATAGCCCAATGTCACTGACTATTCGTATATAACTAAACGTTAACTATTCGTATATAACTAAACTATTTTCTAACGAGCCTAATTATAAGTTCGCATAGTATAAGTGGCTGTAATAATTTTTTAATTTTTCTGCTTAAATCTTTTGATTCAACACATAGTTCGTCCTTGACAATAAAAACATTTTAGTACTTCTTTCTTTTTTTGTTAAAAAGCTTTTAAAATCAGAGTAAAATTGTTAAGAATAATTATATTACAAAAATACCTTCGTAAATCAGCGAAATGCTAAGATCTATTTACTGCAAGTTGTTATAGAATATGAAACGAAAGGCTATCTTTGTGAGCAAGATTATTTTAATATTACTTTTTTATCTCGTTTTAAGCTTACTCATCGCATAATATTTAACTTTTAGTGTAGTTTCCTTTTAGGAAACCCCTGAAAACAATGATTGAAAATATCTAACCTTACTATGAAAATCGAATTTCTTATATGAGTGTCGATCACTCAAAAAATTTATTTACCTAATCTGCGTGACATCTCGATCGACTGTTATCTATCTGTTTTTACGAAACGCGTGGTCAACTACCTCATGATCAAACCCGTGCATTTCTGAAAAATGAGAAAGTCCCCTATGCTAAATTTTTTTGGTTTTTCTTTTGTAATCATGGCCGGTTACATACATGAATATTTTAACCGAGATGGGGAATTCTCGACTTTCTAAATGAGAGTGATGAAGAACCGTTTAGCCTAAAAATAGATTATTATATAAAAAGCCTCGAAAGGATCGCTGATACGGAACAAGGTAGCAGGCAAAAAAGCGCAAGAGTCCTTCTTGATAGATACAAAATGGCAAGTAAAAATATTTTATATCTTATTTAAAAGAAAAAGTGGCGTGAACGGAGGCTTTCTGGGTCGCCGGTCATTCAAGGCTTTTCGCTGAGCCACGAAACTGGTGTTGGCGCACAGTTGACTTATCTGATGCAAAAGGCTTCTCGCCGATCCAGCATTGGACCAACTGGCTTTCAGGGTTGCGATGTGTTCCGGTTGGATGAGAAATAGATGT
Source organism: Gigaspora rosea (assembly GCA_003550325.1). NCBI lineage: Eukaryota > Fungi > Glomeromycota > Glomeromycetes > Diversisporales > Gigasporaceae > Gigaspora > Gigaspora rosea. Next base: position 120,321 of record QKWP01001040.1, read on the forward strand.
TGAATGGGAAGAATTCTAATTTCACTCCATGCTAGAGTCCCAAACTGATCGCAAAAAAGCAAAAGAATGGGAGGATAAACGCTCGCGTAGGCAGGTAAACATCCACAAGAAAATAATCGGAAATGGAAATGTGATCGGTGTAGTTGGGAATGTCAGCAATTCCAAAGTTTCAGTTGTGAAGAGGGATCAGGAAGGAAAGGTATATATATATTGTATATTTATTGCGTTATGATTTTATTCCTAATGAAGAATTTATCTTTAGGATGATGACAAAGTTCTAAAACGAACGAAACCCATCGATAGAGCAGAAAACATAGACGAGGCAGATTCAGATTATAATGAGGACGATTATAGTAACTGCGATATTGATCCGAATATTGAGTTATCGGAGAAACAGATACCGGTCCAAAGTCACTTAAAGTATCCTGATAAAGACAGTCCAAATAACTTTTGGGTGTTGCCTTCCGGAAAATCTATTGACATAATAATTCATGCCCCTAAAAATCTACATAAATCACAGTAAGTTTTATATATTCTTATTTCTTTTCCTCATGTCTTTTGATCTAACAAATTAGCCCTTGTAAATTTGTACACTTGTATGTAGCCCGTCGTGTTTAGGAATCATACGCATTGGATCAAAAATCAGGAAGCCAGAATGGATTGAGCAAAAGGATTGGGATTATTTAAATTCAAGTGTCGATTATCTGCATTATGATTTATCAACTGAGATCGAAGATCTTTTCATAGTACTATTAGATACCGTAAGTACAAATTGTCTTTGAAAATGTTATTTATATATTTGAATTTTTTTTTATTAATCAATAGCAGAATTCGTTAAATGAGTATAAAAAGTGTCTTTATGACACATTTGACCGTGAAAATGATATAGAAATGATATTTGTAACAGATGTCTTATTATGGTTGCAAGTATAATGGTTTTGTAGGCATATTGTTTGTTTTTTTACAATGTGTTTCTTAATTTATTTTAATTTTGAAGTGCAAAAAACGTATTCAACACCACATCAGCTTTCCATAGTATAAATAAGAATGAAGCATTGTTGGGATCGCTTATGATTCATCCAGTACTACAATACCTTGTAAACGCAACTAAACAGTTATATACGTGCCGTATGTTTTTGATTCTAATCAAATTAATACTTTCATTCTTATAATATTAAAAATACACCTTTCTTTTCAAAAATGAGGTGAGGTTTATCTTAAAGCTAGCGCAAATCAACGATTATTACGACGTAACTTCAAACCTGATGATGATAAGCCCTTAGGCATGAAAGTCGATGGTTCTTTCCAGTTCCCTGATGAGAGAGGACTCGAGATTGGCATGGTTGAATTATCTGGTGGCTATTTAACCAAGGATCTGCCTCGCTATTTAAAAGATCACGTAAAGGGGTATTGGGGATGCCGTGATCTCCTTAATGATATAATTACAAATTTTAATCATGGTGACTACAAAATTATGAGACGTTTACGTGTTTGGTTTTTCCATGTACACGGTAAGTTAATGGATGAGCCGAGTCTTAATTTTTATATTTGTTAATAAATTGTCTTTGCTTGTGTATAGGTCTTGAAGTACAAATATGGGCTATGGATTAACCTGTTTCAAAAGTTTACCGAATGTTTCTGATTGGCACCTTCCAGTTTCCAATCAGTTGGGAGAATCATCATGAACTGGTGCACGCACTAAGGGTTTTGCAAAATCTTAGAGTAAGAAAGATCTTCATTCCTTTGTATTGAAGTATTGAAATATCTCGTTCTGATCATTATTCTTTTTCATACAGAGAGGCTTAGATGATACCCTCAATGTACTTGAGGAACTCAAAAGGTCACATCGTCGAAATACATTTTTACGCTTTCAATCTTTAGCATTAAAAAATTATATAGGTGATGCTAAGGATTCGCCACAAAAACCTATGGGAAAAAATTCACGTATCATAAATCCAGTGGAGCATCATATGCACCATGATCATGACGATTCTGATTATGATGATCCGCCTTCACCATCTCCATCGGGACATTCTAGATATTCTCACCAATTGAACTCTGAAAATGGCCAACTTGATAGAAATTGTGTATAGATTAGATTTTAGATTTAGTGTTCTTGTAATGTAATTATTGAATTATTGATTAGCAGTACGTTTGACATTTACTTTACATTCTGAATAACATTCTTTAATCAACACCTTGATTACTTATTGACATGAATAATTGGGCAAAAGTGAATCTTACTATATTGCGTGTAATAAAAAATCAATAAAGTATTGCACGATCATATCAATCTATTAATTGCGCGATCTACAATGTTTTTATCTTCTTTTGATACCCCGTGATAAACATATTTAATTCATATTTTTTTTGACGACGGCCCGTCGCCGAAATTTTTGTTACATTAGTTATGCATTTTAAATAAATAATCAGGTATTTACAATCTATTACTAAAATGCAATCTGAGATTGATTCATTGAGACAACGAATTTCTGAGCTTGAGGCTGAAAAGACTGAGCTTGAAGCAAAGAACGCTAAACTGGTAAAACAGGTTACAGAAGAGAATGCCAAGCGAGAAGCTGAAAATGCTGAGCTCAAGGCCAGGATCGCCAAATTGGAACAGATAGTAGAAGAAAATACTGAGCTTAAAGATAGAATCACGAAATTGGAACAGAAACAGATCCAGGCTATTACTAATGAACGGGAAGCATCTACAAAAGATATTTCACCGCCAACCGAGAGCCATTCTCCAGAAATAGAACATAACTCGACCCAACCTGAAGAGACAAAGTTTCGGCGTGAGCCAGAGCCTGAAACATCTACAACCTCTTTACCACAAGATATTATCAATGACGATTCAGCTAAGATCCTAGATTTTGTAGAAAGGATACATAAGGAAAAGATCAGTAGTGAGATAAGAGAGAGGAACCGGGAAAAAAAACTTCAAGAATCACATAATAACTTAACTCCACCGATACAATCTGAAACATCAACCATGTCGACACCCGAATCTCTGGGACTTGAAACCTGTGAAAGAGCTTTGGGATCAGAATCAAAATAAAAGCCAGGACAAATTGCACAAGAAAAAAGGGAACAGAGAATATCACTCAAGTAATAGCTGATGGCATTCAGGAAGCACTTGTGCACGGTTCCATTGATAATATTCTTTCGGATTCAAATCATGCGATTGAAATTTTAGCGACGGCCCGTCGTCAAAATTCTTCTACAATCCGATTACTCGACTTAGCACAATTATTTGATAAAGCAACTAATGCTGAACATTATGCTATGAAAGCTAACCAAGAAGAAATCTTATGCTGAAAAATAATAATGGAAAAATTTGCGAGAAAAAAGCTAAAGGTATAATTTATGACAAAATATTGGAGCACCTTAATATCATCCGTGAAAGAAGGTGCAAGGAAATGGGATTACAATTCCCAGAAATTTCGCGTAAAACTTTATGCAAAAAGACCCAAAAGGCCGTAAGGACTTATAAATTATTTGAAAAAATAGGTATAGATAAAATTATGTACCTTAAAGCATACAGCGCAAATTCTATCTCAGAATTGACTAACGAACAAATTGTCGATAATATTTCCAATTATGAGTCTAATATAGAAAGTCACATGACTGAAATTTCGACGACGGCCCGTCGCCAAAATCATGTAACTGAAATTTTGCCTGAGCTAAGTACATTTACCAAACCTCAAATCTCTAACTCTTCTGTGAGAACCAAGATCTTACCAGAAGCCAAGGTAAGTATACTACCTGTATCTCATCCCGAAAAGGCTCTATTGGAAACCGTGATAAATGCATCATCTGCATCTCAACCCAAGAAGGATTTACTCAAAGCTGAGCGACTTCCAATTTCTGTCTTACCCGATGATCCAGAAGAAAAACGAAATCATATTATCAAAATGGTATCGGAGCAGTTTCCTTATTTAACTTTGAAATATAGTAACGAGTACGGTGACTATTTTAGTTGTCCAAAAACCTGTCTCGTATGTAATAAAGAGCATAAAAGAGATGATGTAAAAGGTGAGTGGAGTGGCTGATTATGTCAATACAAAAACATATCGTCTTAAAAGTTGGGAAAATAAATATCAGAATTCAATCCAAATAGTGACTGTAAAAGCATAAGTTAATAAGAAAACTCTATTATTTCCACTAATTAATAATCGCAAACTGCATTGTAAAAATCACGTAAAAATAAAACATGAGAAGGCCACAGGACCCCCTTTCTTTATTTAATAAAAATTGTTGTTGAACAACATTATAACATACAAATAAAAAAAAATAGTTTTTTTCTGATTATACTTTAAGGGTCATGATCATCCTGATCACTACAATCGGCATCACCTTTTGAATAGTACATATAACTATCAAAAGAATGGTCTACCCTATCACCATATCCATAGTAATACGAAATTGGTTTATGGGGTATTATCTGCTTTAAATAGAGAAAAAACAAAGTCCCTGGTGATTATTTTGTAGAATATTTACACAATATAAACTTTACTTACAAGATCTGGGACTATACGACCTAGGTACATAACCTACTGGGAAACAACCCCAGAGGCGTTAGAATCATTAGTCGTGGGGGTATTACTATCACTTGGGGGTGTTACTATCATTAGTCATGGAGGTGGTGGTGTTATTACTCGTTGGTGGTAGTGCTATCATTAGTCTTGGGGGTGGTGGTATTGTTGGTCTTGGGAATGGTGCTATCATTAGTGCTCATTTTTCGTACCTAAATATAAAAAATCCATAATGAGTAAAGTTTCACTTTCGTAGTCTTTGTTATAAACACGACCTCACATAAACAATATATTACTTTGAGAATAAATTGCAAGAAAATTAAGTCAAAAAATAAATGTGCAACTTATTACTACCTGCCCCACGATCCAAACCCCGCTTATTTTATACCGTTCATTCGCTAGAACTAAAAAACTCTAAATTACACGATTAGTAATTACGTTACCCAAACTAATTGCCAGATCCCACTTAGTAAAACAACTCCGTTTCGGTTGTAAGGCACAAATACTAAATATATTTTGCCGTTTTTTTAGTAAAATTAAAACCCCTTTAGATTCAACGATCGGTACTACGAAGTAAAAAAGACAACGATCTCGACGATCTGGGAATTCCAAGTTCCTGCAACATATGAATTTGGATAAAACTACTGATAAAGAACGTTATACTCATTGCCCTTATAGCCTTTTTAAGTCCCATTCTTATCGCGGGATCATATATATAAGAAAAAGACTTAGCACCAGTTATTCATAAAATTGGTTAACGTTAATTAATAATAAAAAATCGACGTGGGAATGTAATTCTGCATTAAGGTAACACCGCATAATATTTAATACGGGCCAGTCTTGATCCCTACGATTAGGATGGAACGATCACGGAAAAAATTTATTAAATCCTTATGTACGATCAAGGAACGATCACAGAAAGTCGCAATTTAATAAATAATATTCGGAAATTTAAAATTCTGTTATTACAGTTGATAGAACGTGGTTGCATTAAAATAGCGCACATATATATTTTTGAAAACAAACCTGCGCTCTCGAATATTCACAGCCCAGTATATTATTATGACGCTTATTCTAATTTGTAGATGAAGTGCCAAATATCAGTTTCAAAAATCGTGATGCGTGTTGATTGAACATCTAACATGCGCTTTATTCATCGTGTAAAATTAGAAAAAAATATTTCTGATACACGACTGGGGTATATAAATATTTATGGATTATTAAATAATCTGCCCCTTAAAAACAAATATGAGGCTAACAATTATATGTAAACCACGTAGCAATATGGACGGCCTGGATTAATTATTATATAACAGATAAGGCAATAGTAGCTCCGTATATAAATCTTTTTTTCATTCTATAACCAAAATTTTTTACCGATATTCCATTTTTTTACACTAGATTACCTTCATGTTGATAAGACGGTCGCTTAAGTTATTCGCATGGGTTCGTGGAATTCAACAGAGTCATGATAGTCCTGTGCTTTAACGAAGATGATTTTCTGGTCCATGAAAATACACAATCTAACTGACCTTTAATATATAGTCTCAGGTGTAGTTATAGCCTTTCGAGTAGGGTTCTTGGTATGATAAAAAAATTTGGCATGCCAGATGGCATACCAAATGCATGCAAGGTATGCCATAAATACATGATTTACTTGTTTATCTAAAGTTCAAAAAATATAAATTGTATCTTTATATATTTATATATTATTATAAGGTAGCTGCGCGACGCAGTCGCGCTAAAACCAGGAACGTAAACTACGGTTTTGTAATATGACTTTTAGCATATTAGGTGAGACCAACCGGATTCTGTGTTTTATATTACCCCCTTTTTCCTCCAGAGGAGGGGGTAATGTAAAACACAGAATCCAGTTGGTTTCGCCTTATAAAGTTCAAGTTTTTCTGTATTTTGCAAAATTATGCATAGGGTGTAATTTCGAATTTTGTCTATATTAAGCATAATTCAGGCCATCATTTTAAATAATGCTCATAGACGTTATTATACAACAACACAGTAATCAGATATAACAATTTAATTAGTTCGAAAAAAGCAAATGAATTTTTACATATGCTATTAACAAATAAAAGAGCATTATATTTAGAAGTAGCAAAGGTTATGACTAGTTATGACTTGTTTATAATCATAATTGATACTAGTTAGAAGTTCCTAATTGATCAGTTAAAAATCTGAGCAATAATAAAATCATTATAGCTTTAATATTTGTATGTGAACCACCGATCAAAGAAAACTTCAGGTGATGCAATGATGACCAGCATCATGAGGGAAGTGCAGTTAACATTAAGGTTCAAATATGACTTCCAGACAGATTAGTAGCAAAAACGATCCTCTGTCCTGTGATTTCCAACAAAATGCATTAGGGTGTCTAGGATTATGATGCAAAGTTAGAAGAATTTTGAGTTATCAGCCAATAAAAATTACATGGACACACCGGTTTATTCATTTAATCAATTAATTTTGGTTCACATGCTGCATGAAAGTGAGCAAATTATGCGATTTCATATAGAAAAAAAATCAAATTATGCACATATTATGCTGCTGGACAACTATAAGACCACGCAAATTTAATTTTTCATTTTACATAACCCACTGACCCAATTTTTCCAAAAAAAATTTTTTTAATCCCTATTGTACCAATAATTTTTTTATCGGTGTTACCTGATAATGACTTTAACTTTCCGAAATTACCCGATAGGTCCGATAAAAAAACAAAATTTTTTGATTCCATGATATGCAAACTGAAAAATTAACTTTGTGTGACCTTAGATGCAAACATGAATTTTAGGCCATGCAAATTTTTTTTTTTAAAAAAAAAAATCCAACCCGCCGACTGGAATTTTGAAACACCAGGTTATGCAAAACAAATAATTAATTGCGTGGCCTAATATTAATTATATAATCATTAAAATTTTTTCTGAATTGTCCAAATTACTCAGAATCACAGACCTGAGATCGTTCTACATCATTAATCAACCTTATCGTTATAGCTTCCCTATTAACTTTCTTATTCAGCAATTATGAGATAATCGTTAACCCTAAGCAGGATTCATGAAAATCACAAGATTACTACATTTAATAAGAATCAAGATTTTTAAGGAAATGCCATGAACGAAGTCACGGATACAGTTGTTAGGCGAAACTGTTTTGCACAAATGACGAAAGGCGAAACCTAAACCCAGCGAAAGACGAAAGTGGCGAAATTCTGGCGAAAGGCGAAACTCCTGGCGAAAGGTGAAAGCCCTGGTGAAAGGTGAAACACCGGCGAAACCTCTGGTGAAGGTCAAAGCTCTCAGCAAAGTTTAAATTCTCTAAGGGAAAGGGCTGAACCGTGTTGGCAAATGAAAATATCTGCGTATATACAGTATGTCTTATATAAATAAATGTACCTAAGCCATGTTGGAGAATGAAATATTTGCATGTGGCTATTAAACAAAGCATGTTGCAAAGAAGCCATGTAAATAAAATATGGCTATTAAAAAACAGCATATGACTTATTTAAAGAAATATGTGTACGTACCTAAGCCATGTTGGTGAATGAAAATATTTGCATATAGTTATTAAGCACACATGTTGCTTTTATAAAGAAACAACATAAGCCAAAATTGCAAGTGAATTTATTTGCATATGGCTATTGAGCACTGCAGGTGACTCTTATATAAAAAGTTTAAGATTTTTTTATTCAATTAATTAAACAATATTTATTGTTTTTAAAACTTTAAATATCATGCATAGTAAGTAGCTTATTAATAATAATATTATTAATCTTATCTTAGAGTTAATTTTAAATGTTGGGGGAAATAATTGTTATATTATTAATTTTTAATTGGTCAAATATAGTAAAATTCAGATTGTTAAAAATAAAAGTAGAATTATGTATATGTTATGAAGAAACTATTTGTATAACAAACAAATTATTAGCATTGGATTTAAATTATATAGAAGCTTAGTAGTGTTACATCTTAATAGTTTATTAGATACCGTATAGTCGCGAAATAACGCGCAGGAGCGTTATTTCAAATTTTGGTCTAAATTAAGCTTAATTCAGGCCACAATTCGAAATAACGCTCCTGCGCGTTATTTTGCGACCATACGGCAGTAATTTTCATGAATATTTATTATTTAATTTATATATATCGTAGTTGAAGTTAATATTTGATTTTCACTTGATGTTGTCATTTGCTTGAAGTTACCAATTTAGGCACGCTAATCAAAATTAACACCTGAAATTAGATCTTTTTGAACACGTTAGTTAGCATGTTTAGGCAGTTTGTAAAAACGAACAGTGTAAAGGATAACCGTACCGGATATTTTCCAAGGTATAGGGATACTATTCATTGAACTTTGATATGATTGTACCTGCATTCACTGATTTGCACAGGTAAGACAAACTCTTGGATTGGAAATAGCCAATCAGAGAGTGTAACTTTGACTATTCCAGATCAGCCTGACAAACGTGTAAAAGAAGAATAAAGCGAAAATATACAAAAACTAATGTTTAAATTGATCTTGGTGCACAAATTAAAAATGACGCAATGAATTTTTATATATAGTAAGCACCAATATAACCAAATAGCCTTGCTCTAACCCAACCTTTTATCTCACGCACTTAATTTATTTACTAAATTGGATTTTCTTTTTTTGGATTTCCCGCGCAAATAAATTATGCCCGGATTAGGGATGAGCAAGGTAATTTACTTATAACCTTATTACGTAAAAGTTGTGACAATTTACTAAAAAATATATTTACAACTAATAACATACTAAGGAATTATTTGACTTTTACGTAATAGGTAAATAACTTTGCCTATCTCTAACATGAATATAAATTCTTACAGTGTAGATCTCATAGAGGGATCTACTACATAGCACTTTACGGTAGTTTCACTGCTTATTGTTACTTTATTACCTTTCTTTAGTTCGGTACCTTTGATAGTTTGCCACCTTTCACCAGTTTCGCAACCTTTCACAAGTTTTGCCACCTTTTGCCAGTTTCGCACCTTACGCCAGTTTCACCATTTTGTCTTTTAAAATTTTTTTGGCAAAAGTCGAAACTAGGTTTCGCCTTTCATCAATGGCAAAACCTCTAGGTTTCGCCTAACAACTGTAGTCACAGGGAACTCATTTGTCACAAGATCACGATCTACACCCATGATATCGTATGAATGTTCATAGGTATGAGGTATTGTGATGAGTATCAATTTGATTGATTAGTGACAGTTATAAACGATTGGTAAGTATGTTGTATTGTTCGATAAGTAGTGGTGATTAATTGAGTGATGATAATAGGCGATTTTGTAAGTATGATGTATTGCGTGATAAGTATTGATTAAGAGATGAAATTATGAAGTCATAGTAAATGACTATTTAGAAAGGGAGTGATGGATGTTTGTTCTTCCATTTTTGTCTTTGCAGCTAGCTTGACACAAGTCTAGCTTGTCGTTAATGCTCACTCACCCACTGCATATTTAGTATGTTGGGGTACTTGGAAATTATAGGTGTGATTGATAGCCTGGGTGGACAACCCAGATGTCGAGTAATATGATAGCCCGACTTTACAGCTTGGATATTAAAAAAAATAGGTCAGTTTAGCGATGTTAGAAACTGACTGTAGACCATATGAGCAGTGAGGCAATATCTCATATAGTGTTTTCCATAGTTGTTTTTCATTGTTGTATCAGGTGGTCGAGTGACAAAAGCCAATTCCGTCATGATACGCAGATCATAGTAATTTAGTATAAACTATACAGAAATAGGGCACCAGATTTTGTGTACGAACGCAAAACTCTGGATTAAATTGTGGTAAGAACTGTGAACCAAATGGTCATCACCTCATGTGAAATCATATAATTATGTCATTTGTTTACAAAATTAGCCTAAACTATATTATCATCTAACCCAACACTAACCCTAACTCAGGCTGAATTATTAATCATGTGAAGTAATGACCATGAAGATATCAAGATATCACTGGGTTCACTGTTCTTGATGCTACCAAACTCGCTATTGAGGTGTGTAGTTGAATTGGAATCAACTATCAATTCCTACCATAATTTGCTGTTACAAAACTTGTTAGCATTGGCTATCGAACAAGAGGTGGGGGCAGGGCTCCTTACCAGAACCTGCGCTATGTATTATATGGAAGTACAGGATTAGAAAAGAATTACAGGTAGCATTAGCGAGTAGGAAAGTAAAAGACAGGAAGAAGGCCTTACTGAAATAGCATGTCGTATAATTTGTAAAAATTTTTTTTGGTTAGAAAGACATAACTGTATTATTTATTTTCTCGGTGATTAATAAAGTGTATCGCTTGACGTCCCAGATTTCTAATATCGTGGGTTTATAAAAAAAAAAAACTTGTTAGCTATTGCGATAATAAGCAGTATTGGGATTAACAGCTGTAGTTTCTATCCAATTTATTGTAAAATTTTGTTAGACTATTGTAATTTATTGTAAAAAAAAATTTACGTACACGTACGTCTATACTTGATGACATGACACTTAAGGTAAGTGTCCCTATTATGACGCAGTGCCTAATTTGACGCACTGTGATATCTCGTGTTCTAGTGATCAGAGTCATGTGATTTAGGTACCATTCGATTCGTCTCGTCGAGACGAGTCGATTGGTACCAAATCACGTGATTTTGATCACTGGAACGCGAGATAACACTTTTTAATTGATCTACTTAAATTTTTCTCGCCGCAACTTTAATTTTCATGCACGAACTTCCCGACTAAAGGTAATCATAGCACTTAGAAATCGGCCTTACATATTAAATAACCAATATTCTTGTATTAGATAGTGTTATTTTGTTGATAGCTTTGTATGCATTGTAATTGTAATAACCCTCTTTTTTAATAAAATAGAAGGTTGCGCGACCTTATTAATGAGCGAAAAAAAAACGCGAAATTAAAACTTTAAATTAATTAGATAGTTTTCGATCATGTAAATATTTACAAATTAGCCTATGTAATGATCTCAAAATATCTCGTTGAATGTAATAGAAACTTTGTACTGTAAACAATTTAAACCTTTCATATTGTAATAAAGCGAAGAGAAATAGTTTATTCAAAACTTTAAAATAAAACTATGACAAAGTATAACGATCGTAATATCATTAACAATGCCCTTAAGACAATTAAGGAAACCTCGAATAATACCAAGGTTCTAAGCACCCGAAGTATTGCACTTGACTTTGGTCTTTCGGAAGCTACCCTTAGACGTGCCATCAAAAATGATGGTCCTCTCGCCCCCCCAGGCATTGCTAAAACCCTAACCAACCATGAAGAAGAACAGTTGGTTGGTTATTGTTTGAATATGCAAAAGCTCAGTTTTGGGTTAACAAAGTCCAGAGTAAATCAGTGTGTAATGGATATTGTTCGTTGAGACAGGAGACCCCATCCCTTTAAGGATAATGGGCCGGGCGAAAGTGGTGGCAACGCTTCATGAAAGACCACCCAGAGCTTTCAATTCGTGTTCTGCAAGCTCTAAATGAAGCTCGTGCACAAAGGGCAAACCCTGTTATTATCAATGATCATTTCAACAAACTTGAGAAGATCATCCAAGAATTTTCACTTACCACTGACAGAATTTGGAATATGGTTCTGTTTTTTTTTTTTATTTTAATTTATTTTAATTTATTTTTTTTTTAATTTATTTTTTTTTATTTTATTTTTTTTAAATCGGATTATTTTATTTTTTTATTTATTATTTTTTTTTTCTTAGGATGAAACGGGGTTTATCATTGAACCTAGAATCCAAAAAGTTATAGCAAAAAAGGGATCATGCCAGGTTCATCGGGTTTCATATAGCAGCTCTCATGAACATATTTCTGTATGTCCAACTATATCAGCTGCTGGGACATACATCCCACCATTGTTCATCTTTAAAGGAAAACGAACAATCCCGGGTCTTTTAAATGGCGCTCCTGCAGGTTCTGTCATAGGATTTACTGAGACAGGATACATGCGAGAAAGCCTATTTCAAAAATATATCGAGCATTTCGTTAGTTCTATCCCACCTGCACGTCCCGTATTGTTAATTCTAGACAGCCATAAAAGTCATGTCAACTACATTAGTGTTAACTACTGTTATGAGAACAATATTCTCCTCTATGCCCTCCCCCCTCATACTACTCATATCTTACAACCAGCTGAATTACCATTTGCTACTCTAAAGAAAACATATGATAAAGAGTGTGATAAGTTTCGAATTAATAGTAATGGTAAATTTGTAACTAAACACGCGTTCGCTGAAGTTTTAGGACCATCATATATTGCAACCTATACACCTACTGCAATATGCAATTCATTCAAAACTACAGAAATTTGGCCATTCAATCCTAGTGCAATTGGACCTGACTGTCTAGATCCTTCATTAACAACTGAACGTACCTATATTCCACAAGCCTCTGAGCAACAAGCTCCTTTGTCTTCACAATCGTCCAGGTCTTCACAATTTTCTTTGTCTTTACAATCTTCTTCGTCTTCACGATCTTTTTTTTATTCACAATCGTCGTCTTCACAAAGTTCAAAGTTAGCTCCAATTAATACATGCCTTACCAAGGCAAACCCTACAAAAAAAGAGCTAATGTCTGAAATTAGGTTATTAAATGAAAGAGTTGAACGTTTGGAAGAAGAGATTGAAACTCTTAATAACCCTGGTACAAGTTCTTTGCGGCAGATATTTAAATATCCCTTGCGTTCTAATTCACCAACTGAAGATCCGGGATCTGATCAAGAGGAATCTGGATCCCAACTTCCAAAAGGAAAAAAAAGAAAAACTATGCCCTTCTCCCAGCTTTTAACAAACGAAGAATCATTGAAGCAACTGAGAGAGGCGGAGGAGGAGGCAGAAAAGATATCCAACGAGAAACAACATAAAAAAGAAGAAGTTATCCAAAAACGGACAGCACGTGAAGCCGAGAAGGCGCAGAAGCAAGAGGCACAGAGAAAAAAAAGGAGGAAACAGAACGTTTGAAGGCAGAAAAGCAACGTATTAAGGATACGAACCGACGTGGAAAAGAAAAAAATTTAAAAATTATTCGATTTTATTCCAGTGCGTCAAATTAGAGGCGATCTTTTGGTAATCTCGATTTTGGAAGGATTTATGTTACTCTAATACGGATTAGATTTTTTTAGTCTAAAAAAAATTTATTTTTAAACAAATGTTTATTCTAAGTTGGAATGTATTAAATTTAGTAAAAACTGAGTAGTTTTATGTTAATTCAATAAAGACTTGCTATTGGGCAAGATTAGCTACATCATAATAGGGACACTTACCTTAGTTTTTGGTTGATCACTATGATTTACCATAAGAATAAGAATTTTTGCAGAATGATAGATCATGTGATCGAAAAGTGCTAGAGTCAGGGACATGAAATATTATTTTGATTTAAAGCAAAAATTTCGGTCGATTTAAGAAAAAAATAATGATAATCCTGGCTGAAATTTTAATGCCGAAAATTATAAGCCAATCATTTTATATCACATGATACAAATTTTTATAGCAAAATTTCGATTTTATAATGAAATTTGATTTCAAATATTTCCATGTCCCTGGCTGGAGTCACAGACCTGCGCCATAGAACAAGCGTGGTCATCAATCTGCAAAAGGAAACTTATTGAAGGCGAAAGATCATATGTAAACGATGCAATAACATTATATTCATATGCATTATCAGATTTAACTGGACCGCTGCAAGCGTATCCCTGATTAGTTATCTTAAATCAGCTAAATTTTGTAAATCACTATACTACTAAAGCATCCAATCATAACCAAAGATTTTGTATATGAATGCGTACTTTGTACTATGTTCCTGGTAAAACTTCATACATACACACTAAAAAAATAAATTTCTGCATCGATATAGCCCTCCTTTGGGCATGACCTTTACCCAACGTAAGATTTTGTCGTTTAAAAACATCATGCACATTCCCTAACATAGATCATCTTAGAGTTTGGAGCCCAATTCAATTTTTTCATATGGTCAAACTGGTCTTAATTGGATTTAAACAGTATGAAAAAATAAAACCGGATCCAAACTCCAGATTATATGATCAGGGCTGTGTAAAGAGGATAATCATCACATTTCTAACATAACAGGTAGTATATAAAATCGGAACAACCAATAAGAATCAAGATTTTGCGTACATACATGATGTATGAATTAAACTATACACTTCGTACTTTGTACTATGTTCCTGGTATAATTAATGGCATGCCATAAGTGGCATGCCAAGGACCCTTATGCCAAGAACCCTACTTTCAAGGCAGGTTTAGGATCTGACTATTACCTTCCTGCAATTTATTTTTTTATATAAAAAAAACAGATCCTTTTTTCTTTTGCCCTGGGCATAATCGTCATCCTCTATGTGGGTGTGTATGAGGAGGAAGGTGATGCAGACTTCCTAAACAACTGAACCACACTACAGAGAGTAATTGAATGTATCCACCAGAAAAAATCATAAACAAAATTTAAGCTTAAAGTTATATTCGACCTGAACTGGGTATGTATTGTATTTCAAATTTGTTAATTTATGTTGAATTGCTTTTGTGTTGATAGATCAACCACCCAGATTACTTGTTTACGGGTATGCATAGTTATGCAAAAAAATTCACAAGAGTCTTCACCTCTTGATGATTAGGCCTCTGACTTTGTGTATTATGTATTCAAAAGGGCATAATCATCATTGCTTGTGGCTCAGTACTTTGACTTGAGTGGTTTGTTCAGTCCGCAAAAATAATCAATTGGAAAATTTAGCTGGATCACATAAAATATAATTTAGAGAAACTTATCTCATTGTTTGCAATATCTTATTTCTTGATTTTTTATATGGGATACAACTTGTACAAGTGAAATTTTTCTCAGTATTGAATATACAAAGGTGGGTATTGTTATTAAAATGAAATTGGGTTGAAAAGATGAATAAGATATTTGCTTATTATGAGTAATTGGCTGATATAGGCAATTTTCAGCGGAGCTAGTGTCTAAAAACACATATTTCAAGTTGGTATTTGACTTGATTATTCAATTTTTTTGTAGAAGTGCATGATATATATGTAACTTATACTTTATTTATTAGAAAGATCAAGAGGTTGGTCCTATCCCTTGTGAATATATAGAGGGTCTTTTTTTGCTCTAGTTAAATCAATAACTATAAATTCTCTACCTTGCAAATTTTTATCAAGTATATTGACAACATTATGCCATTTTTTTGTATATCATCAGGCATTGTTAACTAGATCATCATATGTCCCACTGCCATTAAAGAGAACAATATAATCAAGATTTTTTCTTATTAGTTTAGGACTGTCAAAAAAGCTTTAAAATACAGAGCAAGTTAATCTTGTATTTTTTTAGGCTTAGAACATAAATCTTCAAATACAACTACTGTTCCTCTTTTAGGAGAGAAATCATTAATTTTTGGCATTTTATCAGGTTTCATTGCTCAGAATATAATATCTTCATGATATGGTTTTGGACTGTTTGCAATTATTTTATAAACAATGTTTTAGATATTTGTATTTCAGCTCATTAATATGATGTTTGACCAAAACCAAATTGTCATTCTTAATAGATCTTGTTCTACCTTTTTTTCTATTAAACAATCATTACATCTTGTTCTCAAGTAAAAGGTTGATAACTTTATTAGTTTTTTCTGATCTGGTTCACCCACTAATTAATAAATTAAATGGCATTGAAGCATACTATTTAATGAGTTAAACCCTTATATTCATTGATGTTTAAAACTATTCTCTCAACAGGACCTAGCTTTTCTATTTCATATTAATCAAAATAAGTAATGCAATATTATTATATCGAAAAATAATGATCTTATAAGTTTATTCTTTGTGTAATAAATAACGCTTTTCTTGTAACTTGCTTTTTATTTAAGAAAACAAATCTGCATTATATGGTATTTCAATAAGATCCATACTTTGCTCTTTGTATATATTCTGCTTTTTTTGGTCATGTGATCTTTGTGAATCTAGGTCAGCCTTGCCATTGGGATGAAAGTGTTTTGAAACAACATTAAAATATTGGATACCCTGGAATTCGAATGCTAATTTTAGCTCTTTGTTATATCTGTCTAGTAACTTGAAGATCACTGCAGATTATTAATATTTTTAATTTTCTAATGATACCTATTAATTATATTTTATTATTATTCATATAGTTGACAATTTTCTGAAGTATTTTATTCCATAATTTTGAACGTTCACCTTCTCTGAGTTTGCCTTCTATAGCATATTAAATTTTATATATAAGTCTTGCCAAATCTTGTTTGAATTTTTTTATTAACGCTAAGCTTTCAAAGCTATAAAGGTCTACAACTCTTATGAGAAAAATATAATACTCTATTCTTTGTGCAAATGATCTTTTAAACTCTCTAGCACTGTCTATCAATAATAAAGCTGGTCATGTAAGTAGATTTTTTTTGGAATTGTATATTTTTTCGATTGTATTCCAAACTTCTAGCTAGTTATTGATGTCAATGCTACTATATATTTAAATCTTGTTGCTATATCTATTAACACCAATATGTGCAAATATACTTTTTCCTTTTTTCTGATTATTGTGAACATAAGGCAGTAAATCACATTGATGTAATTTATTAGGGATTCAATATTTAGAAAAACTAGCCTGGGCCTTAATCTTTGGTGGGCGTTGATATATTTGGTAATTATCTGATTTTCTAACCACTTTGCGATATCTCTAAGTTAAAAGTGATCATACCCTTATTTTTTACAAGCTTTTTGCAATTTTTTAGTAGCAGAATAAAAACAGAAGCCCGAAGAACTCTGATACAACTTAGATCTGAGTTTGTATAATATCAGCCAAATAGGTGTATAAAATAGGCCAAAATTTAAAAAATTTACTATATAAAAATGCAAAGTTTGATGAATTTCTATGCAAAATTTCTTTTTTAGTAACCTCTGAGTTATATCAGAGTTCTTTGGGGTCCTATAAAAACCTAGTACATTATAGTANCTCTGATACAACTTAGATCTGAGTTTGTATAATATCAGCCAAATAGGTGTATAAAATAGGCCAAAATTTAAAAAATTTACTATATAAAAATGCAAAGTTTGATGAATTTCTATGCAAAATTTCTTTTTTAGTAACCTCTGAGTTATATCAGAGTTCTTTGGGGTCCTATAAAAACCTAGTACATTATAGTAGATTATATAAAGAACAATTCACAACTTCTCATTGGTATTAATAATTATTGTAGACATGTTATTTCTTGCTTTGTATCTATATAATTTGCTATAACAGTAAATTATTATCTAGTAAAGTTTTTGGAAGAGTTGATATATTATAGGCTTGTATAATGTTATCAAATATAGTGTCCCCATCTAGTGAAACAATCAAAAAATTCAAAACTAGTTTGCAGATAATAAAAAATTAATTTTGTAAATTACAATAGGATCTAAACTTAAAAGAGGGTTATATTAAATATCTCGAAAATAAAATTTTGATTTGAGATGCCATTATGACAGAAAATTTCTGATATTAAAAAATAGTTAGAAAAAATACTTTGAGATTCTGAAAGCCAAGAAAATTATATCAGTCACGTCCCAATGAGTGCTGTTACTTATAAATCAAATAAGTTGACTCACCCAATTTTATATATAAATTTATGCAAAAAAATCAGTTAAATTAAATTTATTTAAAAATATACATATAAACCTTTCTTTAAATTTTAAATATATATTTTTTAGTATTTAATAATCTTTAATTTAAAGTTTTAGATCTTAATTCCAAGTAGTTTAAAAAGAATCTTTAAAGTTAGTCAATTCTTTACCATATTCTTTAAGTCAAATGACTGACTCACCCCAAGTAATAATATGATTGGTTAAAAATTCTTTAATGATTAAAGAAGATTTAACCAATTATATTATAATAATACAATTTTACAGGGGTTGTAAAGATAAAAAATACATCAACTTTAAAGGAATATTCTTTTCAAACTATTTGGAATTAAAAACTAAAACTTAAAACTAAAGATTATTAAATGCTAAAGAATTTATATTTAAAATTTAAAGAAAGATTTATATGTATATTTTTAAATAAATTTAATTTAATTAATTTTTTTGTATAAATTTATATATAAAATTGGATAAGCCAACTTATTTAATTTATATATAACATCATATTAAACCCCTGTGCAAGGACATGTCCTGTGACTAATATAGATTATTTAAAAATGCGGTTAGTAATTTTTCAGAATGAGAACAACATAATTAATAAAAAAATAAAAATGTTTATTTTATATAAAAATAGCAATAATACTATAGAATAGAAGAACTATAGCTCCATTATAGATATGGCTCAACAACTACAGTCACCCAGACTATCTCTACCAGAAAATCAAGCTACAATTCAGAACTATAGAATTCAAAAAGAAGTTGACAATATTAGACAGTATTTTTAAAGCCCAATTACAAAAGCACCTATATTAAATAGTATTGTAAATTATCTTAATATAATTTTTGATGCAGGTAAAAGGTTAGAAAAGTTGGTACTAGAAATATCTACAGGCAAATGCTAATGCAATTAATGCAGAAAATCGAGTAGCAGATTTTGCAAATCTAGCTAACAAATTTTTAAACCCAGTTAGCTAATTTACAAACCCAATTAGCTAAACTTCAAAATAACTATGACCTTCTTTATCAGGCTTATGGAGCCCACAAAACACAACATAATATATTTAAATCTCAAGAATTTGATGGTCAAATTACAATCCATATGCAAAAAAAGACAAATATCAAAATTGCTTCTAAAAAAATTTGCATTGAGATTCAAAATCAAACAAATGCATTAGCTACTACAAGAATATAAAACAAATAGAGCAATTACTACACATTTCTTAAATCTTACAAAAAGCTAGTACATTAAATAGAAAAATAAGTGTAGAACCCTAGAAAATGATCTATTGCTTGCTAATATTCAACTGGACAACAAGTAGAATAAGTGGAAAGCTCAGGCATGAAATTCCGAACAATTAATTTTGAATTTACAGAGATAAATTTTACATTTACAGAATAATCTATCTATAAATCTGAATATGGTAGCCACTGATAGACAACAAATTTATTTAACTATTCAAACAGCTCTTGCTCAAATTCCACCATATTTATAGCAAGAACCACCTAATGATTATTGTAATAGAATCAAGAGAGCTATTGGTAATACTGATACAATAATTGCTAATACCAATTATGCAAATACTAATACTTTTACTGATGCACATAAAGCAGATATTTATAAATCAAAAATAGCTAAAAGTATTTGCCAATTTCTCTCCAACATGCAAACAATAATATTGATATTCCAGTTCACTTCAGAGTTTGGCTTGGGGCCAAGTACCAACAAGAAATAGTTAGAAATTAACAGTCAAAGATTGTCTGAAGAGAAATTTATACCATTTGATATTCCAGAAACTTATGAGACTAGAATTCAACCACTTCTATTAGGCATAGCAGATAATAATACTGATGCTTTAGGATTTCTTAAGCGCTATTTATCAGGTGACTTTTTACTTGGATGAAAATTGTGAATCTAGCTGGTATTGACCAGGGTTGGCAATGGACTATGTTCATTAAAATAAATTTGCCAATAGATCTAAATAGAACAATACTATAATTCATTAATCCATTAGTCTATTGGTTTATTATAACAAAAATTAATTTTATACTAATTTACTAGAATTTAGAATTAACTTTTAGTTTAAAATTCTTTAATTTGTTATTACTAATTATAATAGTGCATAACATTGTTATATCATATATTTCTATTGTTATATAATAAATTAATATGACTTTTGAATTTAAAAAAAAACAATCAATACATGATAAATAAGTGAATTTTATCATAACAAGCATTTTATAAACAATTTAATTTATATTAGATAAATCTATAAACGAGATTATTTTACAGACAGTCAGTTAATTCATAGACAAATTCATTTTGCAAAAATTATTTTACTACCAATTTTTTTTATAAATTGCACCAACTTTAATTTAAACTTAACATTAATGACAATAACTAGATTAATTTATTTGTAATATCAGATGTTAGTGAACTAAATGGTTATAAAACAAACTTATTTGCAAATTAATATTAATTAACTATAAAATAATCTTGCCCATAATATAATTCTTTGAAACTAAATTGCTATAAAGTAATTGTTGGTGAGTTAATACTACTAAATAAAATATCAAAAAAATAAGATTGAACTTATATATCCAGATAAATTACAATAAATGCAGTTTGAATTTTAAGACAGTCTGTTGATATCAATAGAGAATATTTCATATATTCAAACCTAATTTTATTCCTATGTATCTCAAAATAATATGAATACCAAATCTGGTATGCTCATATATGACAGTAACAAAATTTTGTGAACATGCCATTCTAGATAGCAAGAAATCATACATTCTGTAATGCAAGCATTACTATGTCTAATATAGAATGTTTTAAGATAGTTTACAAAGTAATTATTGTGTTCTTAAAAATTTAGATAATATTTGTAATTACTTTATATTAAGTACAATAAAATAGTTAGTTATAAGTTATAATTTAAAAAACTATATAATTATTTAATCTACTTGTCTATTGGTCCATTGAAATAATAACTACTCCAATAGAACCAATAGATCTGGTCAATGGACCTAAGGTCCATTGATACCAATAGACAAATGTGCCAACTCTGGTATTGATGCCTTCCTTACTAACATATATACATCAAGTACCCGATATATGTAAGATTAGCCAAACTATACGATATGTAGATAGCAATCACTAATATGCAGGAATTTATATATTTTTTAATTATAGTAATATGGTACCTGATAGGGACCCGATATATTAGATTTTGACCTATGGTACTATACATACTTTATGTACTGAATACTAAAATTTTTACCAATTATTTATTAAGAGGGACCTGATAGAAATATTGATACCAATCATATTTGTTAATTTGATCAATACAAAAATTACTTTAGTAGATAAATTAAATATTAAAGTTAAATATACATATCAGTCAAGGGACATGTTTACATATAATAGCTTAGAATGTAGTTACTTATAAATCAAATGAGTTGACTCCCCAATTTTATATGTAAAATTATACAAAAAAATTATTTAAATTGAATTTATTTAAAAGCATACATATGAAAGTTTCTTTAAATTTTAAATATATATTCTTTGACATTTAATACTCTTTTGTTTAAAGTTTTAGTTCTTAATTTGAAGCAGAGAAATAGGAATCTTCTACTAAATTGATCAATTCTTTACTATATTCTTTAAATTAAATGAGTAACTTACACTATATAATAATATGATTGGTTAAAATAATCTTTTTAACAATATAAAAGATGCTATTAAGTAAAGGCTTCCTGTGCTCTAATTGAAAGTTGAAGAAGAGGTTCTCCTGATTCTAATAGTAGTTAAATCATCAAAATTGACTTAGTAAAACCCAAGATACTTGGGTCAAAAAAAAGAATATAAGGATCTGCAAATTCACTATTACACAAAGTATAATACTTTGTATAATAGTGAATTTGCAAATGCTTATGTTCTTTTTTTTAACCCCAACTATCTTGGTCTACCAAGCCAATTTTGATAATTTAACTACTATTAGAATTAGAAGAACCTCTTCAACTTTCGATTAGAGCACAAAAAGCCTTTACTTAATAGCATCTTTTATATTTTTAAAAAGATTATTTTAACTAACATATTATTATACATGTCGCTCTGGTTATACCAACAGCTGGATTAACCAACAGCTGGTTATATCGACACTTTTTTCAAAAAAATCTATAATGTTAAAAATTCATTGGTTATACTGACAATTATAAGAGATATTGATTATAATGACAAACTGACAATTTTAATATTAAAAAATTATTTAAGATAATTTTTATTGCTGGATATAGCGACAATTTTTATAAAACAACTGCTGTTATAGGTGTACTAATCAAATTAATTTTTTAAATTTGCTTTATACTAAGCTTAGCATGAACAATAAGCATAAAATAAATTCATTTCATTATTTTA
The DNA here is from genome assembly GCA_003550325.1 of Gigaspora rosea. Classification (NCBI taxonomy): domain Eukaryota; kingdom Fungi; phylum Glomeromycota; class Glomeromycetes; order Diversisporales; family Gigasporaceae; genus Gigaspora; species Gigaspora rosea. Next base: position 142,951 of record QKWP01001040.1, read on the forward strand.
TGCAATATATGATGAATTTATTTTATGCTAAACATAAAACAAATTTATTTGGCGCTAAAATAAGTTCATTTTGTAAGTTTATTATTCTTAGTATAAGCTTGGTGAAAACAAAAATTTACCTCTGCCTAAGCCGACATATCTATGCAATATCAGTATAATATTGGTATAGATAGAGATGCTTATTAAACTGACATCTGGATATATTGACAATTTTTTCATTGCTGGAGAATGTCGATATAACCAGAGTGATGTGTATAGGGTGAGTCACTCATTTGACTTAAAGAATATACAGTCATTTCTCTCTATAATTACCAAGTCCATCGCACCCTATTTAGGTGATAGTAAAGAGGTGTAACTATAAATAAAATACCTCATTATGGTCATTGATCAAAGGCCAATAAGTATTATATTTGCACATATTTGAAATACTATTAAAAAATTTAATTCAGTGGCCCAATTTGGATAAAACAACTACCAGAGTGTTTGACTCAATGAGACGATTCTAAAGAGTCCAAAATCATCCAAATTTAATTACAAATGCTAAAATTATCAAGGATATTTACTCAGATATTTAAATTTAATCAATTCTTAAGCATGTAAAGTGATACAAATCCTTAACAATCTCCGGAGCGTGTGATTCGATTTTAACGATTTTGTACTCATTAGAATCGTCTCATTGAGACGAACATTTTGGTAGTTGTTTCATCCAAATCGGGTTATTGAATCAAAAGTTATTTGCTGTCAAACCTTTAAGAAGCTTTAATAGATAATTTTAAATATATGAATATGAAAATTGGCCAATCAGATTTTATAATCTGTATTTATAAAAAATTGGTGACTATAATGAGGGTTTTTTATTAATAAAATTGTTAAAAAATCAAATTTTTATGGTGATAGTGATTATAAGCGATTGGTAACTATAATGAGGTTTTTTACTATATTTTAAGTCCATTGCACAAAATTGGGTACTTAAATAGAGGTGTGACTATAGGGTGTGACTATAGGGAGGTCTAACTATAGTAAAGAATTGATCAACTTTAGTGGAAGATTTCTATCTCTTTGCCAAATTAAGAACTAAAACTTTAAACAAAAGAGTATTAAATATCAAAGAATATATATTTAAAATTTAAAGAAATTTTATATACTTTTAAAAAATTCAATTTAAATGATTTTTTTGTATAATTTTACATATAAAACTGGGTAAGTCAACTTATTTGATCTATAAGCAATTGCACTTAGTTGGACATGTCCCTTAACTGGTATAATTATATTATTAAATTATATAATTTATATTTATAAATGGTTTGAAAATTTTACTCACATAGCTGTGCATCTTGTGTTTGACCAATCAAAATTAATCACATGAGCACATGATCCATCTTTATAATTAACTTTATTTTTTTAAGTTTTTATAAAAAATATTTTTCATTTATTCAAAAAAAATATAGTATACAATATGACAAACACAAAATCATATTATGGAGAAACTAATACTAATACAAACTAAATAATTTACATGAAGGTAGAGATTAAGCCCGGATAAGGCTTACCCGGGTAACCCACATAAGCATTCCTTAACCGGGTTATGGTTATGCTACCTGGGTAACCCGAATAGAAAATAAATATACATCACGTGAGAATAATGAAACAATATTATTGGACGAATTTCCTAATATACCGCTAAGCTTAGCCATATTAATTTCTGTCAAAATCATATTTGGCAATGATAATGCTACGAATTAAAATATTTGACTAATTTAGACAGGTCTTAGATCTTTTATTTTAGATTATGCATTTAAATGTAGTGTTCCGGCCTGGGTCAGAAATTTTCTAACCCGGGTCATCCCTAAAAAAAAAAAAAAAAAAATCATTCTCTTTCCCTTTATTTTTCTCTCTCTCTCTTTCTCTCTTCTTCTCTTTCTCTCTTTTTCTCTCTCCCTCTCATGACCCGGGCTAAATGTCTAACCCGTCGGGTCACTATTATCTGACCCGGGTCAGAACACTAATCTTAACTTTTAAGTATAGACTATATTTTCAAACATGTATTTAACATTTTATAAATAAAATGCATTTGAATTTATTAACGTTAAACGAATTTGAATCTGCGAATTAATGTTTTAAACCAATTTTGGTTTAAAGATTATCTATAATCATGTGAAACGTCTATTCTTATATAATCATAACCGGGTTAACCGGGTTAACCGGGTCAGCTGGATTATTTGAGATTAACCGGGTAGTTACCTGAGTAAGAGTTTAATAAGCGGACGGGTTACCCGGAATTAAATTTTAAACCGGGCCTAATCTCTACATAAAGGCCCCCAAAGAAATGAACACCAACAAACAACATGAAAAAACCAATAATATAACAATAAAATCAGCCCAAATGAGAAACATAATGATAACTCTAAGAGCAACAACTCCAATAATGAAATTATATCTAGAAGAAGAATGTTAGTAATTACAAAAAAAAACTCTAATAACTCAAATAATTCAATGATGAATCTAATAACTCCAAAAGCAACTAATGATGAATTACATCTGGAAAAAGAATGTTAATAATTATGCAAAACAAAACTCAGCCAACTCAATGACAAACATACCTGACTTCAATGACTAGATTCAATAACTCCAAGAATAACAACTCCAACAATGAAATCACACTTGGAAGAAGAACGTTAGTAAACAAAAAAAATAAGAGGCAAGACCAACTCAAACAATGAACTTACCTGATTCCAATAACGAATCTAATAGCTCCAAGAGTGATAACTCCAATGACAAAATCATGCTAGAAGAAGAAAGAGATAAAAAAGTTAGTAAACAAAAAAAAAAACAAAAACAACTTAAACAATGAACTTACATGACTCCAATGACAAAATCATGCTGGAAAAAGAGAAATGTACTATAGAACAAGAGAAAGAGAGAAAATAGTTAGTAAACAAAAAAAGCACCCAAAAAACAACTCACACAAATCCAATGACAAAATTATGCTGAAAAAAGAGAAATATTCTATAAAAGAAAAAAGAGAGAAAAAAAAAATTATTAAACAAAAAAAAAAAGCAAAAACAACTAACTTACACAACTTTAACAATAAATTATGCTAAATGTACTATAAAAGAAAAGAGAGAGAGAGAAAAAAAAGTTAAAAACAAAAAAAAAGACCAACTATATCTGATGCAACTTACAAAACAAGACAAGACCTGCCAAAAGACTAAAAAAATGTACAAGCCTACCCACTAGAGAAACTTGTGAGACCACCTACCAGAAAAACATACAGAACCACTCACCAAGAATGCTTTGCCTTCTACAACTTGAAGAAACATATATTACTCCAAAAGAATACTGAAAATATACAACAACAATTCTATTGCCAAAAGAAATATAGAGTTTTGAGCCTAGAAAAATCTAACGATAGCACCAATGATGGCACCAACAATAGCATTAATGATAGCATCAATAACAATACTAGCAATAGTAGCTAAAAAAGAAAAAAAATTAGTAAGCAAAAATGTAAAAAAAATCAAACCAAAAAAAAGTAATAATAATTATATTGATAATCTTATTTATATACATGCTTATAGAGGTGCACAAACATGCAGGTGCATAGAAAACATATTTCCTTTTATAAATATATCTTTATATAAATTTATAAATATTATTAAAGTGTTTGAACTTAAATTTTTGGTTAACATCAATTTTCCAGAACTTAAAAAAGAAGAGAAAGGGAAAAAATGAACTGAATATATAAAATGAACAAAATATTTTTAAGTAGTAAATCTATTATAATGAATTTGCTTCAAGGTAATTTAGCCTAGAGATTCTAGTTGAGTTGCTAATTAGGTTAGTTAACTTTAATTTAGTAGTTAATATTACATTTCTCTTACAAAAGAGAGAAGCAAAAAAAAAAAAAATAAATAAATATAAAATTATATCTGAGAAAAAGAACATCATATATACAATTTTTATAGCCAAAATTCTCTCAATTTAGCAATCAGATCTATATTATTTTAATGTATTATATGCAATAATTACAGATTGGAATTTGGGTTTACTAATCCCTATCGACTGAATGCAAATTTTGGTTTTTTTTTTTTTTTTAAGGTGAGATCATGCCTCTGGTCTTTATTGGATATATATTAATCATTATAATATTATTGCTTACAATCTTCATACCATCTACTTAGTACTGAGACTTGAACTATTTTATCTATAACCTAAACCTACTAGAGTCTACTATATTCCTATTTATATAGCCAGCCTGGTTTTGTATGTCCCTTTCCCAGCCACCAATTAGTATTCACATATCTGCCACTTTATCCTGAATGCAAATTTTGTACTGATTGGATGGTTTAGAAATTAATATAAAAATGTATTGTTAAGAAAATTTTATTTTTAGTTTCGTAAAGATTAACAAAGCAATAAAAGGAGACAAGAGTAGAAAATTGTATATCAATTCAAATAATTGTTATTTTCGCAAAAGTCATACATTAAATATTGTTTTCTTAAAACCAAATCACATAATAAAAAAAAAGTATAAATACAACCCAATTATGATAAAAAAATTTTGGGAATTAGATCAGATCATAATGCATAGCTCAGATCATAATACACAGCACATATAATAAATAATATATATTCATACATGTTTAGTATGTATTATACATATATATATAATATAAGATAAAAAGAGGTAATTTGATGAAATTAAAGTAGCTAATATAAAAATTTTTTATTTATTTGTTTAAAACTTATACATAATATTGAACAAGTTTTATATAAAAATAGTAGTATAGTAAAATTGTTTTAGATAATAGCAACCAGGTTTGTACATTATACAAAAAAATCAAATTTTAGAGGAGTAGGAATAATTTGACGAATTTAGAATATCTTGTAAGGGTAATAACAGATATTATATAATATTTTTTTACTATACCCTCTACTCCCTCCCCCTATGTAAGAGATATTTGATTGGCTGTTATAAATTTATATATCTAATGTAAGAAAATCAGAGACCCCCTTCCCCTCAGGATATTACATAATATCTGTTATTACCCTAATACAATAATTAGAATCAAACAATTTTTATACTGTTGACCTATGAAAAATCACAAAAACAAGCATAACTCTTGAACCAGTAATCAGAATTTGATGAAACATTTGACTCAGCTCACCGAGATGGTTCGAATGAGCTATAGTACATCCCTGTACGACCCTGGTTGCCAAGATAGGAGTTGTCAAATATTTAATCTATATTTATTCTTTGATCAGCAATCTGATTGGCTAGACAATCGCTGTGGGCAAAAACGTTAGATCAGACAGATCTGAAAGATGTAGTTTTTATAGCTTATATTCTAGATATCTTATATATCATATTTATATCATTTATTACATATATCACATTTATTATAATTATACTATATATTTTATTAATAGTAGTTGTAGTATATATTACGCATGTAAAAGATATTGATCATTACATTTGTAAAATTTCAAAAAGTATAAAAGTGGCTGGTGTAGACCCCAAGTTCAACATCAAGTCTTCATACTCTTTCAATAAATAAATACAACTATTTACAACACAAATCAAACAATTATTAGTATTCTCATATACTTTTAATTGTAGCCCCTTTTGTAATTGCAAATTGCCTTAAATCTTCTTTGTTAAGTTTTATTAAAAACACCATATCGATTTAGATATACCACAGTAACAGAAAGTAAGATTACACAAAGTGTTTACTGTCTAAAATTGCTCTAGTTAACTAATATCTTTGACGAAGTGGATATAGAATAACAAATTGGTGGTGACTGTGAGATACTTTCTCCACCTGCACTGTATTTTGGAAAAATAAAATTTGAAACGTTGACTTCATGAAACGTTTGCCACTAAGTAAAGTCGATCAATATTACTTTGATCGAGCTGAAATTTAGACTGTATACTATTCAGACGATTTCGCATCTTTTGTACTAAGCTTATTTTAGGACGAAAACGTTACTGGAATCTGTAAATCGTGTTGATGGCATTTTCTTCTAGACAATCTACAAGAAAGAAACTTTTGATCACGTGATTTCTGTCGCGAAACTAACTCTGTGAATTGGATATCGGAAGATAATAACCTAACCTAAAGTTATACTTGATGCCTAAGAGAGGTATTGCAACCCCAGAAACACCTGCACATATTGGAAATACTCTTGCTTGGAAAGCTTCTTTCTACAAGAAATATCTTGAACAAGAATTGGAAAAATTAGTTGATTCCTCTGAGCAAAAAGATGGAACTATTGTCTTCTTCCTGAAAACACTCAAATAGCAGACTTATATTGCACTCAATTAAAGCAAACTCAAGCTTTTGATTGTTAAAATTCTTTTTATTTTCTTCTTATTTTCTTAATTATTTATTATTTTATAATTATTATATGCAATTTAATTTTTAAAGATATGGCTTAAAAATATTTATACATCATCAAGAACATTTTTCAGAATCACTGATAAGTCAAACCAATGACTCTTGTAATATTTGTAATATTTGCTACTCTGTAACTATTGCTATCCCTAGAAATTTTCAAAATTTCTGTTAGTGGTATTGTGCTAAATATCCTGCTAGTGACTTCTTTGAAAAATCTTTAGAATATTTTCATCAACTATCTCAAATTTATACCCAATTTAATTTACTCCAGTATAAAATACCATTTTAAACTTATTTTTAGCTTTAGATATTTTTTTCTCCTGGAAATCTTACTAGTATTATATGTAGCATTGCTAGTCTAACTATATATACAAGTTGTTTTTATAAAAACCCTTTCTCTTTACCTATTGAATTCGAAGATGCAGACCAACTACATAAAGACTTTGAAGATTATAGTGACTCTCTTGAGAATCTTTTTCTTTAATACCTAATAACACACTACCACCTAGCCCTATTTTATTACCTGCACAACTATCTACTCCTTTTCCATTATCTATTAATGCAATAGCTACTCCTGATGTTATTTTGGACTATTTGAGAGAACACAAAAAAGGAAGCATGTTGTTGAGAATTGAACTATTCAAAGGAGATAGAACTCAAGATCCTCTTACAAGAATTGAAAATTTTAATAAAGCTGCACAAGCAAACAAATGAAACTTGGCTAGAAAAAAGAACATTCTTGCTGCCTTCTTAAAAAATAATGCTGAAGATTGGACCACTACTCTCAATGACTATGATGAAGGAGGTATACAATCGAAGATACTTTCAAGACCTCTTTTTGTACCAACAATAGCAAAACAAATGGCTTAGAGACCTGGACTCATTAAAACAAGGACCTGAAGAACCTGTTGACGCCTACTATAGCAGATTTAAGAAACTGGTTAAAAGAGTGGAAGCTAGAGCCGCACTCCAGGATGCCCAAAAATTATACTATTTCAAAAAGGGTTACGACCAGCAACTCATCCCATTCTTCTTACTCATAACCCTGCTAATTTAGCTAGACTGCTTGAACTTGCTAGAACCTATTAGCAAGGAACTAACTTTGCTACTAATGCTGCCCTGGCCCAAATAATCCTAATGCTGCTGCTTATGAAAAGGAAATTGAAGAACTCACCAAGCAAATGAACCAAATATTATTTAACTATGCATCTATTGCATCTGCCTTGAGTGCTCAAACCGAACCCAGTACCATCCAAGACAACCCAAACAGTTTTATTAGAAATTCCAACCTACCAGCAATTCTCGATCTAATGTTGTTTGCTACAGATGTAGTAAAAAAGAACATTTTGCAAAAGATTGCATGTCTGAACATTTACCAACCAAAAAACAACGTTACCAAATGACTAATCGAAACTAGAACAAACAAAGAATTTATTATGCTGCTACAAAGGAGATTATTCTGAAGAAGAAAAAATTTATGTTACCTGTGCACCTCGCCCTAAACCTTATAACGCTAATAAAAAAGTGCAAAAAAAAGCACAAAGAGAATCCAAAAGAAGCCAGAATTTCAGAAAGAAATAAAGTTAAGAAACAGAGCTGTTTATATAGAAGAACCTGAATTTGAGAATATGGTTGAAGAACTCATTGAGCCCCCTAAACCTGTAAAATCTACTAGAAAAAGAGTTCAAAAACTTCCTTCTATAATTGACCAATTGGAACCTTATGATATCTCTAAGGATTTCTTGAATAGATCAGCTCAAGCTAATTATGAACAGTTGCTTCAATACCCAACCAATGTAAATACCTTGCCCAAACGCTAAAAAGAAACAAATGCACCTGTTACTGAAGACAATCATGTTGAATTAGGACCCAAATGAAAGACTGTAGCTATGAAATGTCATGTTAACATTAAAGGACAACCAGTAATTGCTATTCTCGATTCTGATGCCACTGTTAGCATCATTACTGCCAAATTGATGAAAGATTAGAATTGAAAATCAACCAAAACTCTAAAACTATTGTTGTTACTGCTAATAAAGAAAGAGAAAAAGCATTAAACTTTATTACTGATGTAAAGATTACTCTCCAAGATATTGTCATTCCTATTGACCTGCAAGTAATTGAATCCAAGGATAAAACATTTTTGTTAGAAACAGATTGGTTCAACAAATCCAGAGCAAATCTCGATTTTGACAACCATACCCTAAAAATTCGCTATTTAGAGAAAAGAGCTACAATCTACACAACCCATGCAAATAGAAAGCCAGTACCTGATGAATTCAAAGAGTTTACTGATAAGAATAAATAAATAGATGAAATTGAACAAGATCAGGAAATGGAAATATACTATATGGAAGAAGGAGGCCTAGAAGATGAAGATTTGTTCCACAACCTATGAACTGAAGTTATCACTGAAAAGAACCTAGCAGCTTATATTGCATTAACTGCTGATGTTGAAATCCCACCCTCTACTCTACAAATTAACACTTCTTTAACTCCCTCTGAAAAGAAAATTGCAGAAAGGATTCTCTTCAACAACTACCATATTTTTGCAGAAAACATTTTGGAAGAAGAACAAACCATGGAACTTGGACAAACCAATGAAGTCTGTTATGAAATTTACACTCCAAATACCAGTCCAATCAAACAACGAGCTTACAGAGCTTCTCCAGATAATCAAGAATTTCTTAAAAGTGAAATTGAAGAAATGGAAAATAAGGAATTATTAGAGAATTATATAGCCCATGGTCTTCTCCTGTGGTTATTGTACCCAAAAAGAATAAAAAGAAGAGACTTTGCATTTGCTATCGCAAGTTGAATACAGTCACAGAAAAAGATGTCTACCCCTCCTAACATCAATAAAATTTTATTTGTCTTTGAAGGAGCCCAATGGTTTACTAGTTTGGATCTAGCTAGTAGATATTGGCAAGTTGCTGTAAAAGAAAAAAACAAAAAGAAAACTGCCTTCATTACTAGACAAGGAATGTATAAATTCAACATAATGCTCTTTGGATTATGCAATGCCTCTGCAACATTCCAATGATTAATAGACAAAATCCTGCAACTATTTATTAACAAGTTTGTAGTAGTTTATCTGGATTATATTACTATCTACTCAAAAATATTTAAAGAACATTGTGAACACCTCCAAACTGTATTTAAAACACTACAAGGAGCTAACCTAAAATTAAATACAGAAAAATGTTTCTTCTTTTTAACAAATTAAAATTCCTAGAACATATTGTAGAAAAAGATAGGGTAAAACCTGATGAAGAAAAGATAGCAAAAGTAAAAAATTTCCCAACACCTACTACTGTTTGCCAAATTAGAGGATTTCTAGGACTTGCCTCCTATTACAGAAAATTCATAAAAGGATTCTTCAAAATGCCAAACCTTTAAACCTCTTACTACAAAAAAACCAACCTTATCACTGAAGAAATGAACAAGAGAATGCCTTTCAAACTCTTAAGGACCATCTCATTACTGCACTAATTTTGCAGTATTCTGATTTTAAACAGCCCTTTTATATCCATACCAATGCTTTACAATCTGGTCTAGGAGCTGTACTTACCCAAATTGATAAGGACAAAAGAGAACATGTTATTGTATATGCTAAGGTTCCTCAAATTCAAATCAAATCAAATATTGGATCAATTTGAATTTGATCAAATCAAATTGACCCTGATTTGAATTTGATTTGATTCAAATATTTGAATTTGAATTTGATTTGAATTTGAATTTTTAATAGTAATTTTCAAATCAAATCAAATATTTGTCAAATCAAATCAAATTTGGCCATATTTGAATTTGATCAAATCAAATATAGTCAAATTTGAATTTGAATTTGATCAAATATTTGATTCAAATATTTGAAAAACAAATCAAATTGCAGAACCCTAGTATATGCAAGTAGAAGTCTCTCAAAAGCTAAACAAAACTACTTAGCTACAGAACTAGAATGTCTCGCCGTAGTATGGGCAGTGGAATATTTCCATCAATATTTAGAAAGAAATTACTTTTATCTCATTACTGACCATGCAGCCTTGAAGTGGCTTAGGACTACCAAACTAGTTGGCTAAAGAGCAAGCTGGATTATGCGTCTTGAACTATATAACTTTACTATAATCCACAGAGCAGGAAGAAAACATAATAATGCTAACTCATTGTCAAGAATATATGAAGAAAATGAACTATTTGAAGATGAACAAGAAGTTAATTTCTTTGATCTACCTACTGAGGAAGAAGCCTGGGAAGCTGCCCTTGCCAGAAACCCAATTACCCTCCCAATGGATGAGAATAAAGTAGAGATATTCTACTTTGGTAATGATGAAGAACCTGATAATAGAGAAGAATTCTCTGAATTTATTGATCTCTACCTAGAGAACACCTAAAGTGATATTGAATTTCTTCTACCAAACTATCCAATGACATATATATTAACCAATGAAGAGCTAGAATTACTCCACCTAAATGAAGAATATGATAATAGTGATAGAGAAGTTATCTTCGATAATTAAAAGGATCACAATAATTTTAAAAACTTAATGGAAACCCTCAAATCCAAAGACATAGATGAACTTGAAAGATATAACCAGGCTATTAATTGGGTACTAAAACAAAATCGAGAAAGAAAATATAGAAATCATCAAGAAAGATAGCAGAAACATTTTGAATATCTAAAAGAAACTACACAAGAAGATAATTCAGAACTTGAGTCTAAAACCCAAAGAGGTGCTCAAACTATACAAGCTCTGGAGATTGTCCGGAAAACATTGCATAATGATCTATTCCCTACCCTCCTTGAAAGTATTCGACCCTATAAAACTATGACCTTCTCTCCTGATAGAATTGTGTATAATAACCAATTCTGCACTTGGTACTATATCGAACACATTAGTAAATGATTTAGTATAAAAGATAAGGAAAAGGACTTACTAGAGATTGAAAAGGTCCCTGTACCCAATATTGGTATGGAAACAAACTTTACAGCACCTGTAATGAATGTTCTATCTGCTATGTCGAATTACAGCTCTGGGCAACTATAAAACGGTATCCTACTGAAACTATAGGACTATGCTATTGGAGTACCCCAGATGATGATTTTGAAGAACCCTCATCCTTCTCTGAACCCTGTCCCTATAAATTATTGCCCTTAGAACCCTTATTTGGACAACAATCTGACCCTTTGATTATTCAACAAACTTACTAACATCCAAGTAAGCTACTTTGTTATTCAACCTGATTATAACTTAATAAACACTCCTTGGCAGTTACCCTTGTTAGAAACACTCTCTCAACAATTATTGGATGAACACAATAATTTCTCTTCTACTTACCTTTGTAATTCTGTTTGGTGAACAATACCTAACTCTACCTCTTATAATTAAACCATATGATTCTCTTTTTGAAACCCGACAATAAACTTAATCCAGTCTAGGTTATCTGTATCCTAGCACCCTATTCAAAAAAATAGATCCAGAATATTATCAAAATTTAAAACATTTTTAGAAACAGCAACCTACCTCTCACAATTTTCAAAAAACCTAAAAAGAACAATTGAAAAAGAAAAGTCATTATTTTTGTATTAAAAACAATCAATTATACAAAATAAACAAAAAACAAAGTCAAAACTTTCTAAAAGTAATACAAAAACATGTGGTTGAATCTGTTCTATACTTCATGCATAATCATCCTCTTGGAGCACATTTTGGAACTGACAAAATGTTTGATAAAATCAAAAGTTGATACTATTGGTCTCAAATGTATAAGCATATTCGAAACTATGTGAAGACCTGTAACAGTTGTCAGAAACAAGGGAAATATAGACAACATGGTCCTCTTTATCCTATTGAAGTAGGTGCACCCTTTGACAAAATTGGACTTGATTTTGTTGGACCCCTCCCTTCTACTGCTCAAGAAAATAAATATATAATTGTTGCTATGAATTATATGACCAAGTATTCTGAAGCAAAGGCTGTACCCAATGCAACTACTCAACAAACTGCTGATTTTATCTATAAATACATTATTTGTAGACATGGGTGTCCTAACTTTATACCATAAAATCCGGACACATGTACCCCAGGTATTTCCTTTACTTAATTTTGTACCCAGAGTACCTCTGTATGGGGGTACACTGTATTAAGACAATATGTTTTACTATATCTACCTGGAATGACACATATAGTATGTATAATACCTATATACCCGGGTATAAATCACCAACTGGCTCTTAAAGCTGGCAAGGAATACACAGCATGGAGTATATGAGGACCCCAAGCTATTAGTATATAGGTAGTTGTGTAGCCAACTTAATAACTTTTTTGGATATAAAATCTTAAATTGCTTAGAAATCAACAAAATTTAAAAAAAGTTTTTTTTTTTTTTTTTTTTTTTTTTTTTTTTTTATATAATATCAAGTAGGAAAATAATAATACATGAATATATTAATTGGATATGAATGTATAACTAAAATATTGTTCCTAAGCTTCACTATTGTTGCTATGACTAATGACATCTAGTGTAATATTATCCTTTAGTTTTCTGTTATTAATTAAGTTTATTAACTACAAAGAGGGAAAAGGAACCCTTAGGATTATTTAATTAGTAAAAGCAGTTATATATAGTAAAGTTTTGAGAAAGAGTTTTAGAAATAAAGAAATCTATATCAGTATTAAAAGTAAAGGTAGTATTATTATGGTTAGATAGTTGAGAGTTGGGTAATCTATTATTGTTTTTCCTTTTAGTAGAGGCTGTAATTCCTTGCAATGTTTTCTAGTCATGTTGTTTAGCGTTACGGGTTTGCCAAATAGTAGAGTTAAACCAGATAAGTAAAGAGTTAGATAAAAAGATAAGAAAATTATTAGTTAGTTTTTTTAGGATGAGTTGAAGTTGTTTGTATTGATCGAGAGTTATTGTACTCTGAATAAGTAAAAGTATTGTATTATATTTATTAGAGTTAAAAGGAGAGTTTTGTGTAGTAAGAATTTGTATAATTTCATTTGGTGAGGTTTCTGTAAGGTTTAAAGTATTTAGAGCATTTGAAATTTCATTAGTGAGAGTGTTTTGTGGATTGTAAAAGTGAAGTAAGCATTGAAATAGCTGTTCGATGTTTTCATATTAATTGCAATATAAGCAATTTGGAGTTAGGTAGAGAAGAGGATAATGGGTGTTTAGATTTGTCATTGTTGGTAGATTATTTAGAAGTATTTTGTTTCTAATAGAATATAGTTTGGGATCGGAGTTTTGAGAATTGATGATTTCAGTTAGTAATAGTATATTTATGGTTGGAAGGTTCCATAATGATTTGAGTTGAAGGAGTTTGTTGAATGTTTGTATTGAGACTAAGTTTTTGCAGAATTTGCGTAGTTTGAATATAATTGGAATTTCTTTCCATGAGAAGAAGGTAGGTAGGTAGAAGTGGTCAAGATTATATTTTAGATTAGTTTTGTTAGCACCATGTTTGGCTAGAGAATCAGTTATATTATGTAAGATATTATTTGAGTGTGATTTAACTTTGTGTGTGATATAATTAATATTTTAAGTTTGATTAAATAATTTAGAATATGTATAATATCCCAATTATTTTGTTTGGTTTGAGAGTTGTGGTAGTAAAGTATTGAATTTGAAAGAGTTTGGATAGTAGATAGACTGTCGAAGTGAATATGGATATGGTAATTAACTGGTAGAATAAGAAATAGAGGGATAAGTGCTGCTTATTCCGCTCATGTTGAGTTTGATACATGGGTTATAGATGCATTGAATTGGATTTGTGTGTCATTTTCAAGGATCCAGGCAGTGCCTGTAAAAATGTTATCTGTTTATGAATTAAGTATAGAAGCATCTGTATAGAAGTTTAGGTTGGTTGGCTCAAGGAGTAGGTTTTTTTGTGAAGGTCGATAAGTTGATTTTGCTATATAGAGTCAAGTATTGTGTTTTGTATTAGAGGAATTTCTGAGGAAGGTAATAAGAGGAATGATAAAGATTGTGGAGCAGGTTTGTATAACTCTGAATGGATATTTTGGAGTGCTTGGATTTCTTGATTGTTGATATTGAGCTCAAAGTGTTGTTGTTTTTTTTGAGTTTTACATTTTAAGTTGATTGTATATTTGTAATTTATTTGGAGTATTGTAGATGTAGGAGATATATTTATTGTGTTGGATGTTGAGTTGATAATTTGGTAGTTTTGAAAGAGTAATAAAGAGTTGGATGTATTTGTTATTTTGCCTATATGCCAATTGGAGGGTGAGATGTGAAGAGTCCATGTATTTTTGGGGTTATCGAATTGAGGTGTGATAAGGTTAAGTGTATTTAGAAATGGATTGATTGGTAAAAGTTGAATGTTGGGCCATATATGAAGTATAGAAGAAGTGGATATTTGGTTGGAGAGTGTTTTAAACCAGCTTGGAATAGGGCCTCGAGTGGATTTGAATGTTCTAAGATATATGTTTTTCCAAGGAAGAAGATTGTGGTTGTCAGCTGTAAGAAGTTGTTCGAGGAAGAGAATTTTATTGTTTTTAAGACTTAAGGTTGTTAAATAATTTGGGGATGGAATAAAGTTGTAGATGTTGTTTAATTGGTTAGTTTGTTTGTAAGTTGTAAGTTGGTTCAAGTAGGAGTTGTTAAGGAGGAAATTATTTTTATATAAGTGATAAAGTTGGGATATTATAGTAAAATTAATAGTTTTCCTATAATTCTGTAGAATTGTATCTTGTGTTAGAAGAGGTTTCCATATTTTGGAAAGCCATTTCTTGATACGGTGTATAGAAATTTGATTTAAAAGTTCATTAGTATTAAAGCATCTTTCTATATTGCTACTACTAACTTGTAGTATGAGTTGATTAAGTGTTGGAATATTAAGTAGTTGCGGATTAGTAAGTATATCGTTGTTTGTGTTTGTCAATAGGTGGAGCATGTGTTTAGTACATTTTGTTAGAAGGCCTAAAAGTCGTTGGAGTTGGTTTTGTGAAGGAAAACAGATTTGAAGTAGATATTCAATTGATGGTGAAAGAATGGTATTAAACAGTCAAGAAATTTGTATAGGAAGAAGTTTTTTATATTGGATGATGTGAATAAATTGAGAAACTTTCTAAAAATTTTTTTAAGTGTAGGTTTAGTTGATCCTTTTCCGTCTAAGAAGATTCCTAAATATTTTAATTGTTTCATTAGGTTTACGAGGTGTAATTGGTTGGTTATTGAAGTTCAAAGGAGTTGTATCTTGAGTGGTATTTGTGATGTTTTGTTAGGTAAAATGTGAATGAGATCTTATTTGGATGGGTTAACCTGTATGATATTTAATAGGTAAAGTTCTGATATATCATTTAAAATATTTTGGAGGTCATTTTTGGATTCACAGTGCCATACTGTATCATCCATAAAGGCTAGAGGTGGTATTGTTGTAGTAGTTGGTACGGTTGAAAAGATTGTTTTTAATGGAGATTGAGAAGACATTTTAAGAAGTTTTGAGCTGTATTTTGAGTTTATATAGCTAAGAATAGGATCATAATAAATTTTCCAAAGTAATGGGGAGTAGGTTTCTCCTTGTTCTATGCCTGAGTATAGAGTAATTGGATCTGTAAGGCCATAAGCAGTAATTGCTCTAGCTTTTCTGTCATGGTGTAGAAATTTGATAAAGTTTAAACCAGCTTGGGGAATACCAATACGTTTGCAAGCATCTAGTAGACGTTGGATATTAATTTTGTCGAAGGCCTTGAACATATCCTGAAAGAGTATCCATGCCTCTTTGTTGTTGGTTTTGTAATGTTCAATTGTTTTAAGTAGTATTTGGATAGAAATGTGAGTTGAGCTATTTTTAGTTGCTGCAAAATTGAGGTTACTTAGTAGTTGATGTTGAGTGATGATTTGGTCAAGACGGGTTGTAAAGATTTTAGTAAGACATTTTTTAATAGGTTCAATGAGTAAAATAGATCTAACTTGGTCTAAAGTAAAGTCCCATAGGGATTTTTTGGGGATAAGAAAAATGTTAGATGTTTTCCAAATTGTTGGAATTTGTTGTAATGTAAGACACTTGGATAAGAAGAGTGGATGATATTTTGGCTCTTGGGGTTTAGATATTTTAGATGTTCGTAATTGGTTTCTGAAGGGCTGGCAGCTTTTTGGTTTGGAAGATCATGTATAACTTTGTTCCACTCTTCAGAAGTAATCTCCACAAAAAGATCGACAAAATAAGGTTCATTCTCTGGGTGGGGTTTATAAAGTTCATAGAATTTTGTATTTTCTTGAATCTGAAAATATGGTAGTTTTTGAAAGTAGTTTTGAAATGTGATTGTAAAGCTTGTTTTATCTCAGTTGGCTGAGTGGTAAGTGTGTTGTTAGAAAGAAGTCGATCTAAGTTTATATTGTTATTATGTTTTTCTAAAACATTTCGAAAAAATATTTTAGGATTTTGGTTAAAAAAAGTTAGATATTTATTTGCATATTTTTTAACTAAATTTAAAACAGTTAGAGATTGCAAATGCTTATTTTTGGTACTGATAGGGCATGGTTTACTAGATTTAAAAAATCGGAAGTTTATTTTGAAGTATTATAACTTTTTAAGGAATTTGTACACAATAAGGAGGTAGCTTATTTTAGAGATATAAATTCTAAAAAGGTTTATTTATCTCAATGTTTACTTTTAAAATTAATTTCACGTACTAATACGCATTCTGATGTAAATAAATACAAACAAATACCTTTTTATTATTATAATAATAATATAAATTAATTTTAAATTTTAAAAGCTATTGTAAGAGATCTAATAATCCAAATTTAACAATTTTGGTACCATTCAAATTGTCTCATCGAGACGAATCGAATGGTACCAAAATCGTTAAATTTAGATTAATGTAGCACAAGATATTAATAATTTTATAATTTTTATAAAATCTTAACGATCTTGATAACTAGTGATCCAAATTTGATAATTTTGGTACCATTCGATTCATCTTGGTAAGACGTTCTAATGGTACCAAAATCACCAAAATCGGATTACTAGATCACAAGATATCTACGAAAACGTTTTGTAACGTAATTTTATACAGTATATATAAATTGCGTTACAAATGTTTTTCGTAGATACCTTGTGATCTAATGATCCGATTTTGATGGTTTTAGTACCATTAGAGCCGTCTCATCGAGACGAATCGAATGGTACCAAAATCATCAAATTTGGGTCACTGGTTATCAAGATCATTAAGATTTTATAAAAATTATAAAATTATTAATAACTTGTGCTACATTAATCTAAATTTAACAATTTTGGTGCCATTCGATTCGTCTCGATGAGACGATTCGAATGGTACCAAAACGTTAAATTTAGATTATTAGATAGATCTCTTACAATAGTTCTTCAAATATTTAATTACATGCTATATAAAGGGTAGCTTATTTTTAAAGTTAAAAATTTTATTATTATTGTTTTTAATTTAAAAATATAGGATGGGTTATAGAGATTTTGAAGTTTTTTGTTTAAAATTAAAAAAGTAACTTATTTTTAGAGCAACATATTTTCAGAAATATTTTATTATAAGTCAGATAATATGTTTGCTTATTTTTAATAAATTTTTATATGTCATATAGTAAAAATGCTTATTGATATTAATAAAAATGCTTGCTTAGAGCTATTATAAAAATTTTTAAATTTTTTGTAACCTATATACTAATAGCTCGGGTACTACCTAGCTGCATATTGTCCTAAACAAGCTACCAAACGAAATGTTTGCAAAACCTGCTCCCAATCTGGACACCTGTATAAGGATGCCCTGATAACCTATGTTATCAATATAGACAGTATGGACACATAAGTGCTAACTGCCCCCAAATGACCTAGATCCTAGAGAACCAAAGATATCAATGTGGTTGTCAAACTCAAGAAGTAAATGACAAATGCTTATCTAACCATTCACACCTAAGGATTAACCATTGCTGTAAATACAAAGTACCTAATAGACCAAAAGATATTAGCCCTTGGAGTAAACTTTAGTTTGCAAGGGATGTTGGATAGACTTCCACTAAGCTTTAGATCAAGATGACCCTTGTAGCATAGAGTTCTTTACTAATGATAAAGGCAGAGGAACACTAACAGAATATAAGCTCTGTAGAGAACAAGGTATCAGATCCAAGATGATTAAACTCGATTCTATCCGAGAAGATACCCGATTCTGCAATCTCAAATGCTTGTATGCTTATAAAGCTGCCCAGGATGTAGAATGGAATTACAACTACAACCTATAGGCCCGAGTACGCCATTATACCAAATCCACCAGAAATGCCGGACATACATATGACCTTAACCAGAGCTGAATTTATCGACTCACCCAGATACAGATTGGAGAAAGTGATGAAGACCTTGCTCATGCTCTTGAACCCCAAATAGCTGATTGATCCAACCAGGACTATACCTATGATGAAGTCAATATCATCATGAGAGCCTCCCAAATACAATTGAGTGAAACTGAAGAAGAAACTTTACAAAGAATTTTGGCTGAATCTTTTGATACCAGTCATCCAGACTTGATCAAAGAAAAGCTATGGAAAACTTACAAAGAAATTTTCAAGGAACCGTGTGACTCTGTAAGGAATGTATAATGGTCAAAAAGAACACTGAGTTAGAACAAATTGACTCCCATTGTGAGGAATGTTATGAAGCACTTCACCCTCCTCCAGATCCAGAGATTCTGCTGCCTCCAACCTCTTTGCCACCAGAATCACCTATCATTGCTCCCATAAAAACTGTGTAACAACTTTAGAACCAACTGATCTAATTCAAAACAGATTAAACAGCAGGCCCAAATTATTGCTTTGCTACAGGAATAAGACAAAACTTTTGAACACCAAGACCGAACTATAAGAGAACTACAAGCTCAAGTTAATTATTTCGAAATCTTCCATTATTGACTAAGGGATTTATATAATGAATTCTCTTCCTCTGCTGCCCCTATAAACAATCTTAATAATGATGATACTCAAAATTTTGAGTCATCCTGAGCAAGATCAAAAACTACTCGAAGATACAGACAATTCTAGACCCAGGATTATTTGAGAAATTTATACTGTGACAGGAAATAAAACCAAAAGTAGGACCCTTAACTACTCACCAAGGAGCCCAATTTTGACAATTGCTTCTTGAATTTGCTGACCTTTTTGCAAAGGATATGACCCAGCTAGGTAAAACTGACCTAGTGACCCATAGAATCTTTACTAAAGCCGTACCTCCTGTTAGTTCTCGACCTTATATGGTGCCTCTTACTGAACATACATTTATTAAAGAAGAAGTACAACAAATGTTAGATAATAACTTAATAAGAGAGTCCTCTAGCCCTTGGGCCTTTCCTGTTATATTGGTAACAAAGAAAAATGGAAAGAAAAGATTTTGTGTAGACTACTGAAAACTTAATGCTATTACCAAAAAGAACCAATACCCCTGCTCAGATAGATGAAATGCTTAACTTACTTGCTGGAGCTACCTACTTTTCCACCCTTGACATCATGAGTGGATACTGGCGAGTAAAAGTACACCCAGAAGATAGAGAGAAAACTGCTTTTACAGTGGCCTACCATATTATTATGGACACTTTTTAAAAATTTATAAGTCGGGTTTGGGTAAGTAAACATAGCACGAAATTTATATCACGTGCTAAGCAAATCTCAAAATATAATATATTAAATTTTCGTGTAATTTTATTAGGTTGCATGGAAGTTATGCAAAAAAAACCATAAACATGGTTTTTTTCATTTGACCGAAAATCAAAATTCGAATTTTTTTTTTTTT
>QKWP01001040.1:163956-178620 GCA_003550325.1 Gigaspora rosea
TTTTTTTTTTTTTTTGCCTCTGCTCCTACTTGACGATACTCTTGAATAATATTTTGTACAGCGGATTTGCTGCACCCGACAGCTACTGCGATAGTACGAACCGAATCACCTCGTTGGTGGCCATAAATTATTGCGCCCCTTTGATCTTCTGTTAAGTCTTTAGTCTTCCCATTGTTTTGTGAGAAAAAAAAAGGATACGTATTATTTATACCGATTTGTCATACAAATCTAGCCTTTTTTATACGGCAAAATATTGGCACGATATCATACTACATATGGGCAAAATTTTAAGTTAATCCAAACCGAGTACGATCTTCAGTGAATTTTTTAGTAAAAGCAAAAAAATCCGGAAAAATCTGAAAATCGATTTTCGGTCAAATCCAAAAATGGAAGTTCATCGAACTTCCTGCATAACTTCCGCATGATCTAATAAAATCGTGTGAAATTTTAGTATATTGCGCCTTAAGAACTGCTTAAACCGTAATATAAATTTTGCACAATGTTTACTTACCCGAACCCGACTTATAAATTTTTAAAAAGTGTCCATAATAATATGGTAGGCCACTGTATCACCAGATACAGAACCTATGAGTTCAATGTTATATCATTTGGATTGTGTAATGCCCCTGCCATCTTCCAATGCCTTATGAATAAAGTCTACCAAGGCATAGCTTATAAATATATAGTAGTATACCTGGATGATACCAATATCTTCTCACGAACATTTGATGACAATATTAAGTATCTAAGAAAAGTATTCACCAGGATACATGAAGCAGAATTGAGATTAAATATTAAAAAATGTAATTTTTGGATGAAACATCTACTTTCCTAGAACATATAATAGAAGAAAAAGGAATCTCTCCAGATCCAGACAAGATTATTGCTGTTCAGAAAATTCAACCTCCAAAAAGTGTTACCCAGCTACGCTCATTCTTAGGCCTTGCTGGATACTACCAACAATTCATTAAACACTTCTCCTCTATTGCCTACCCTCTTAATCAATTGCTATATAAGGACAATACTTATGAATAGAATGACCAATATCAAAAAGCCTTTGATGAACTCAAGTACCAACTTACTACTGTCCCTATCCTTATCTATCTGGACTACAAAAGAGAGTTTATTCTAGCCACTGACACTTTCTACACCAGATTTGGAGCCACCTTTAGTCAAATATCAGAAGATAAAAAGGAACACCAATTGCTTATGCTAGTAAAAGTCTAAAAAGAGAAGAAATGAATTATGGAACCACTGAATTAGAATGTGCTGTCATAGTATGGGCCATTGAACATTTTCACAAATATTTTGGTACAAGTCATTTCACGCTAGTTACCGACCACTCTGCTCTCAAATAGTTAAAGTCTTCTCAACTAAAAGAACCTTTAGGCCGTTGGATAATGAAACTCCAACCCTATCATTTCATTATTGTACATAAACCTGGAAGAATCCATTTGAATATTGATGCTCTTTCTTGTTTACTGACCTAGACATACTCCAATACCATTGCTCCTACATGAATTTGGATCAATACCAAAATTTAATAGAGTACTTAAAAACAGATATACTCTCCTCTAATTTAACGGACAATGAAAAATGGACAATTATTAATCAATCTAGACATTATAAGTAAAAGACAAATTATTGTATAAAAAGAATCGAAAAGACCCAGACAAACCAATTAGAGTAATCAAATGGACTAAAGTTGAACCAATTTTGTATATGATGCATAGTCACCCTACAGCCAGACATTTAGAAACAGATTCTATGTATTATAAGATATCTGAATGATACTATTGGGACCAAATATACAAAGATGTTCAAAATTATGTTTGCTCATGTGAAGTCTGCCAAAAACGAGGCAAAAACAAAAGAAAAGAACCTCTCCATCCTATTCAAGTTGGAAGAGCCTTTGAATGAATAGGCATAGATCTAGTAGGACCTCTACCAATAACTGCTTGCAACAATCATTATATTATTGTTGCCACTGATTACCTTACTCGCTGGCCTAAAGCTAAAGCTGTACCAGATGCAGGTGCAGAAACTCTAACAAAGTTCATTTTCAAAGAAATTGTTTGCAGACATGGAGTCACAAGATTATTCTTTCTGATAATAGAAAGAATTTTACTAGTAAAGTTGTTAGAATATTGTGTGAAAAGTTTTTGATAAAACACATATTCTCTTCACCTTACCATCCACAAACCAATAGAATGGTTGAAAGATTAAATAGACACTTTGCAATTCTCTTGCAAAAGTCACAGAAAATATTGAAGATTGGGACCTGAACATATCTGCTGTACTGTTTGCATATAGAACCAAGAAACATGCAACTACTGGATATACCCCTTTCCACTTAGTATATGGTAGACAAGCTATCCTACTTATTGAAACTATTATTATCATAGATTCAGCTGACTCAGATAAAGAAAGATCATTAGAGAACAGTATATTGCAAAGAGCCTTTGAATTAATAGAAGAATTATCATACCAATATAATACTGCCAGAGAAAATACAATTAAATCCCAAAAAAAACAGAAAGTTAGATTTACTCCAAAATACAAAAAGAAGAATTTGGAATTGAAGACAAAGTTTGGGTACAAAAAAAAGACATTGAAGCCTCTCACTCTGCAAAATTTGAAGAGAAAAGAATAGGACCATTTATTGTTAAAGAAAAATTAAATAATGGTGCCTATAAATTGTGTACAATAGATGGAAAAACATTAAAGCAGTACTACAATAGTGATCGTCTTGTTAAGTGCTATGAGAAACAGAATTGGCAACCTATGATTGTCATTTAGAATTTCTAGAGAGAAATTCTTAAAATGGATGGAAACACAGCCTTAATCCCTTGATGTATTGTGTGCAACAAACAATTTTTTTTAGAATTTAAGAACATAGAAAATCGGATTTTTGAATTCGTAGAACGTTTGCTACTAAGTAAAGTCGAACAATATTGCTCCCTTTGAGCTGAAATTTTGAATGTATACCCAACGGAAGATTCCCCATCTTTTCTACTAAGGTTATCTTAGTACGAAAACGCCTTTAGAACTCACAAATCTACTTGACAGCATTTTTGAACTACAAGAAGATTTTTAGTCATATGATCTACGTTCCGAATTTCTGATCACATGATAGACGTTGCGAAACAATCATATAGCTTTATTATTTTTTTAATTTACCTTTAATTTAGCATGTACAACAATATTTTTTTTATAGATTAGCCACCTTTGTTCTAAAATTAAAATTTCTAAAAACATTTCTTCTTTTTCTTTTTCTACTAAAAACAAAACTTAAATTCTTGAAATGGAAACCTCTACACTGCAACCCCAAACCTTAACTGCGCTCAAAGAACTAGTTAGACAATGGAATCGAGACCTTAGCATAACATAATGGTCTTGTTATTACAGAAAATTTAGTTACAGTAACCAATGGGACTGAAATTTTGCTTTCTTTACAGTTTCCTACGAAAAGTATTGAACAAACCCAGAATTATTCTGAAAATAATGAACCAGAAATAGTTAACGATGAAGTGACTTTCACACTTGAACCAGTTAATCCAACAGAAACTAACAATGCTGACCCAGACTCAAAATCAGAAGTTACAATGGCTGCAATGATGAAAGACTTAAATGAAGAACAACCAAATATTTTTTTTCAAGCAGAACCTCTTTTAACTTTCACTTGGAAAGACCAAGCTAACGAAATTAGTAATTGATTTAGCCAGGTGATTCATAGAAGCTAGAGAGAAAAACAAGTTAGGACTCTTGAAACTTGTTATTACTTAGGACAACTTTTAGAGGAATTTCAAGATAATTCCAAAGTCCTTAAGGAAATAAAAAACCTTTTCAAAGTCTCTCTCAGAAAAATAAGAGCCTATAATTTATGGAAAGGAGCAAAATGAACATATCAACTTTTCCAACATCGAGACCCCTCTTTGCTCTATCGAACACAGTATATTTCTTTAAACAATTTAACTCAGTTAATGACTGATAAATTTGAAAAGTTATTAGATTCAGAAACTCACAAAGTTCATTCTTAAAGGGGACAGAAATGTTATAGAATAGGTTTCTTAGATACAGAATAAAGCAGAGTTTTACAGTTTTGCAGCTTTACAGTTTTACAGTTTTATAGTTTTACAGTTTTACAGTTTTACAGTTTTACAGTTTTAACATTTTACAGTTTTATAGCTTTATAGTTTATAATTATTATCTTTATATTATTATATTATTTTATTACTCTCTTGAAAGATATATAAACCCTAGCTTTCTGACCTGCTACACAATAGCTCTTTAGCTTAGACTCAGATTCCCCTCCTCTCTCTAACATCTAAAATAGTTATATCTCTTGAATATTATTATCTAAATAAATAAAATATATCTTTACCAAATAAATATACTCTTGCCATTGAATAAATATATACTAATCTGCTCTAGTAAAGTAATATTCTACTTCTACACCGCTTCATATCTTCTCTGACCCTTACAAGATCCCTGTCACTGTGTGCTGTGTTGCAAGTACTATATTAAAGGCTATAGTCGCTTGTAACACTATAGCAGAGAACTGAAATTGTCTATATTTGAGCAACAGGAAGTTTTAGAAGTAGTGATGTGATCCGTCCAAATCCAGATTATCCAGATTACACAAGGTCAAATTCTTATCTGTATGGATTGATCTGTGATCTGCATATTCATAAATGGATGATGATGATTCGCAGATTTTGAACGGATCAAACGGATAATCTACAATTCGCAGTTTAACAGATAAAAATTGATAGTGACATTTTACAGTTTTCAAGTGAGAGTTCATAAATTACTTGGACATGCCTAACTACTAGTGTTGGTATAAAGTTAAATAATCTAGCTTTAAGACCCAAACATGGCAAATATATTTTTATTTATTACATATAAAATTTAAATTTTACAATCTAGAAAGTTGGAAATGATAACGAAAAGAAAGCATTCAAATGTTTGAAAAAGCTGCTAATTTGGGTTATACTGGAGGAACAATGTTGGAAATTGTTATTGATATAGAATAAGCTGAAAGAACGAACATAGCCTCAGAAAGCTGCTAATATGAATAATGCTGCTATTAATTGATGTCAGCTACTTTTATTGTTATAAAATTGGTATTAACACAGACAAACATATGGCAACTATTTATTTTCACAAATCTGCTAACATGGAAATGCTAAAGAAATAAATAACAGAGTTAGAGTTGAAAGGGATGAGCGTAAAGCTTTATTTTGATGAAATTAGAATTAAAAAAGAATGAATATGAAACATTTATTTGTAATCAAAAATTAGTATAGGTAGGATATTGGAGTTGAGAAGAGTAAATATAAAGTATTTCTTTATTATCAAAAGTTAGCAGAAATGGAGAACACTAATGGATTGATTAATTCCAGGTATATAGAAATGGAATTGGTAATAAAACAAATGCAAAGCTTTCGAATATTGTCAAAATTCTGTAAAGAAGGAAAGAATATGTATAATTAGAAATTTTATCAAGCTGAGATAAGAGTAAAAAGAAAAAATAAATGCCCAGATATTTTATTTACTATTATTCGATTATTCTATACAAAAATAGAACAATTTTTATTATTATGTTAATGTGGATGAATACTATCTAAAACATCATAATTTCTTTTTAGAAATACTAGTCTTTTAAAAAATTCTGGGCTCATGCGAGTTCTTTTGGGACCCATAATATTTTCACAGTCTGAAAATAACCTTTCTGATAATGTTAATGTAGCTGAAACAGAGAGGTATGTATGTGCTAATTCACTTATCATGGGAAACCTTTCCTTATAAGCCTTCCACCAGGCAAATAGATTAGAGTTGAAAAGTATTTGTGAGAGCACAAGATATTTAACGAGTTTGCTCTGTGAATTAACAGTTGATAAATTATTAAATATGTTGAAAAGTGAAAGTTCATAAAGCATAGTCAATATAGAATTAGGAGAAAATGTATTTGACTAATTTTGTGCTAAAGTCGTAGTTGTTGAAGCTGTGGTTGAATTTACTGCTAAATTATTTTTCATTTCATTATATTTATCTTTTAATAATTCTTGAACCTCGTCTATCTTGTCAGGTGCGAATTCTATTTTTTTAACACATGGATCAAGAATGGAAGGTAAATATAATATATTATCCCTTTTCCAGTAAAAAAGCATTGCACGATATAGTGTTTCTTTTACTCTTTCTAATGCATTTGAAGTTTGCATAGATTTATCTAAATCTGTTCTTTTTTGTATATCTTCGTTGATTGCTACAAAAATATCTTCGATTTTTTCAATATTTATTTCATTTGTTAATGATACAGGTTTAAGTATCTTAATAATTTCAGATATTAAAGGACTTATTATACTGTAAGTAGCATAGTTACTACTGCCAAGATACCTAGTTGCTTCCTCAAAAGGACCTAAAACTGGAATCAAATCACGAAGCAAATCCCATTCATCATTTGTTAACATTATCTTAAATAATTGTTGAAAATCTTTTTTGATATCTCGATTGTTGTTTTCAGCTAAATTAGCTTCAAGTATGCAAATATACTCCTTTAATTCTAAAAGCCTGCACCAAGCCAAATAGCTGGAATTCCAATGGGTTGGTACATCAGCTATCACGTGTCTTAAATATATTGACATTTTACTAGCATTCTAAATTAAAAATATCTGAATAAATAATAATTTAATATTAAAATTAAAAAAATAAAACAAACCTACAATAGACAATTCCTTAATAAAATAAATAAAATATGAATAAATAAATAAAATTAAATACTATTTATTTTCTGAAATGGTGTGAATAATGAAATAACTTCCTGGTGGCATATGTGGGGCGCTTTGCGCTCATATATGCACCACTGAGGAGATGATTTAATTATTTTCCCTGACACAGTGTGAATAAATGTGTTATTTATTGTCTTATATGATGACATAATAGAAACTCGTGTTACTAATCATTTCTATCACATTTCTTTGTCTTCATTTACATCTTTATAATATTGAGAAATAGCAAATAAAAAGCCCAGGGAGATAACTAATAAGTCTGGGAAAATAACTAGGATGTACTCGCACGATATAATGAAATTCTCATATCTGCAACTTCATGCATCTTGTGCAAGGTGATTAATCTCACACGAGGCAAATCATTCAATTAATATAATTTTTACTGTAAAATTTTAAATTCAAAATTCATCACATGACTCATAAAATTATGCTAAGTTTACCTCGTGCGAGGTACTATACATCTCTAGAAAAAAGAAATAAATAATCTGTAATAAAAATTATGATTAATAACACATAAATCTCCACCATGCGATCATAATAAGACAGTGAATAATTAGTATATAAAAAATTTGTAAACCTCAGTTGATTTTGAATAAAGCTTTTGAATATTTTCCAATTGTTCAAACTGTTTGGGTCTTAAAAAAAAATTGATAAGACACTTTGCTCAATCTACTAAAATTTCAACAGGTTTTAATCCTTTTTCAATTATCAATTGCAAAGTATGTGCCATACATGGTTGCCAAGTTATATTTTCTGCTAAATATTTTAATTCTTTAATAGCTTTTTGCATATTTTGACCATTATCAGTAGTTATCATAAACACTTTATCACGTAATTCTAATTCATCTAATAACGAAAGTATACTATCTCCAATATTTTCAGCAGTATGTGGATAATGAACATATTCGACAGAAAGTATAATCTCACGAAATTGAAAATTATTATCTAAGTATGAACAAGTTATGCCTAAATATCCTTGTCTATTTTTTGCAGTTTAGAGATCACATATTAAAAATACCGATGTAGCCTCTTTTTTTAACTTTTTAATTATTAACAGGAAAGAATAATTATATGCACGATGAATGAGCTTTTTAATATATTTAGCATTTGGAATTTGAAATTTAGGATCTAATTCTGTTATAAATTTTCTAAAGGCTTTATTTTGAAGAATTGTAAGTAGTTGAAAATTTCTTACAATCCAATCCACAAGGTATTAATACAATTCAAGTTGTCGTAATTTATTATGAGGTGTATTGGAAGAAACTAAATTAATATCAACCTGTTCTTCGGTTATACCATGAACATTATTAAGATGAGTAGAGCAATTACTAGTGGATGTACCGATTCTGTATTTCTTAGCACATTTTATTCCCTTTACTTTTTCAACTTTACAAACAGCAAATCTCATACCTTTCTCATGTATTGCATCAAAATACAACCAAATCCAACTTCTAACTGCACTACCTCCATGCATATCACTATATTTAGTTTTTTATATTGGCTGGATACTTCATTATTATCTTTATTGTAGAGAGATATCTTATTAAATAGTATTATGGATGATAATGGAAATGGCTTTATTTAAAATATATGAACAATTTGGACAAAGGTAACAAGAAATATATTTAATAATAAGCTTTTAAAATTTAGAGATATGTAAAGTATGATCTTTTGATAACCTAAATTTGAAATGTTTTAATTATTTCAATTTATATGCTTTTACAGATTTTACAAAACCCCTATTGAAATCTATTTTTCTTGCAAATTCAACAGATAATTTAAATTTTTATATAATTAGAGCCTGGAACTTTAGGGAAGTATGCAACATTTTTCCTTTTTTTTTATTTGATTATTCTTATACTGTATTTTCATGAAATAACATGTTATTTTGAATATATGGACATTGTTTGAAATACACACATGGGCGTTATTTTAAAGCCAAGGCTGATTAATATGGACATTATTTGAAATATGCATATTTTAAAGCCAAGGCTGATTTTCTGATAACTTGTTTTTTAAAATAACACCCATGTGTGTTGTGCCTTAGATGGTCTTTCTCAAGTATATAACTTGCTGATTAGCACTTGAGGCCTTATTTAATTTCATTTTGTTTGTTATTTTAGGTGAATCATAAAAAGAACTTATTAATGTAAGTGTTTAAAATAAGATATAATATTCAAAAAATATTATTATTTAGTTTCATTTTGCTCATGTTAGTTTAGTGCATGAGTTTAAAGAATTTTATTCATTTTTATATGATTATAACTTATAATCATTAATCAATGAAAATCTAGTTTCCAGTAACAGTTATAATATTATATAAAATTAAGAACAACATCCTTATTTCTCACTATGGAGAAATAATCTCTGGCTCTTATCTCTACTGTTGCGTTTATTAAGTGTTTAAAATAGTTTATACTTACTAAATATAGTAGTCAAAAAAAATCAGATTTGTTCTATTCTATTTTGGGTGAATTCAAATTTTCTTGCGTTCTAATACAGCCTTTAATAAAGCCTTATTTATTTTGGCATTATTATAATAATACTGAATTTATGACTTTACTTTTTAGGTTAGCGATGTGCCCTGTAAACGAATAATCAACAATTCGCAGAAGATAATCTGCAATCCGCAGCTATTTGCATAATTTTGAACAGATTGAATGGATGATCTGCAATTTGCATATTTGGAACAAATGATTTGCAATTCGCAGCTATCCATATATATTTTTGAAAAATCCAGATTTTGAACAGATAATCTGGATATAGATCAACGGATCTTACCTCTACTTAGAAGAAAATCTTTTAACAAGATTGTATACACTTGTAGAAGATTTACTTGCCAAGTAGGAGCAAGCCAAGAAAAATATTAGAAAAGCTCAACAACACCAAAAGTTCCACTGGAATAAGAAGTTGAAGAAAGTTTGACAGTTATTTGAAAAAGAAGAACAAGTACTGTGCTATGATGCTGCAAGGAATAAATATTTCACAAGAAAATTATTACCAAAATGGAAAGGACTCTATTTTATCCATAGTAAAGTAGCACCAGATGTTTGCAAACTTCGTACTATGGATAGACAATTTTGGAACTACCAATTAACGCCTATTTACTAAAAAAATACTATACCCATCAAACATGGGACCCCATAATCATTATATAGACGTTTTATTTTTTTTCTTTATTTTTATTTTTATTTTATTTCTTTTATTAGCCTTAAAATGACAACATTAGTATAATTAGTTTTGCAAGAATTAGAAGAGACAAAGCCAGCCAACATTAATATCGAACCTCCTCCTTATAATTGAAGGGATAAAACTACATCAGCAAATTTATAATAGCATAATCTTACGTAAGATCTTACGAACCGTAATATAAGCAAAATATTACGTAATATATTTCGAAATATTTCGAAATATCAAATTTTCGAAATTTTACGAAAGTAATTTCAAAATATTTCGAAATATGTTACGAAATATTTCGATCCTCTTTCAAAATATTTTAGGACTAGGAAACCAAGTAGGATCAGTAGATCTGTAACCTGGATCACGCATTAGACAGACTTTTCGAAATAGTTTGAAATAGTTCAATGATGTTCAAATTCTGTACTACAAGATCAGATTAGATCTTTTGTTTAATCTTCTATTTTGTTTTTTTTCACTTTTTTTGTTTTTATTTTGTTTTTTATTTTCGTTTTATTTTTTGTTTTCGGTTCATTTTTTTTGTTTTCATTTGTTTTTTTCAATGTTTTTTTATTTATTTATTTTTTAATTTTTTTATTTTATTTTTATTTCGGCACTTTACAAGAAAAACAAAAAACTTTCAAAACCTTGCGCATGCCAACTACGACTTCCGAAACTCAAGAACACAACTGATTTCCCCAGCAATTTCTAAATTTTCGGGAATGCTTCTTTAAAGAAATAGGCACAAGCTTTCGCAAGTTTTCGCACGTTTTTGCAAAAGGAATTATTCAAGTAGCGATCTATCCCGATGTGATTCAGTTAAAGTCTGCTGTAGATAAATACATGCAGACAAATTATAAAGATCATGTAAGTTTTTGCAAGTTCTTGCAAGGTTTCGCTTTATTTATTTTTCGTTTCGTGTTTTTTGTTTTTGTTTTTTTTGGCTTATTTTTAAAAATTTTTTTATTAATTTATTTTATTTCGGCGCTTTGCGAGAACAGACCCCTTACTTTCTGGCACTTTGCAAGAAAACCAACTCAGACTTTTTTGGCACTTCGCGGCTTTTTTGGCATTTTGCAAGAACCTTTCGCAATTTCTGAATTTGCAAGAACATGAACTCTTACTTCAGAAAAATGAAGATATGGGATTCGTTTATGTTTTTCATTTTTTTTTTTACTTATTTTTTTAATTTTTATTTTATTTTATTTATTCCTGACTTCTTCGACACTTTGTGACTTTCCTGGCACTTTCTCTGGCCTTTGCAAGAATATTTAAAAAAGAGAGTGAAACGTCGTTATAGCCCAAAGTAAAGGGTGCCTCCAAAGCTTTGCCAGAATATAGTATATATCCAGATCAAAAAAAGATTAAAGAGGCATCTGCGTGCAAATAATAATGAATTTTTTTGAAGTTTTTCAAAAAGGAAGTGGGATATATATTATGAAAAAAAATATTAGTCAAAGCGAAGACGATAGAAAACAAAGAAGCGAAGATAATAGCTAACTATGGGGTGAACGAAAATAAGTGTATAGGGCTAGTTTTTTGTATGTAGTAATAGAATTAGATATGACGAAGTGCGAAAGTATTTAAAATGATATATAATAATGTAATAATGTAAAAATAATACTGTAAAGAATATATAATAATTAAAATATAATAAATAATAAAATATGTAATATTGTTTAAAAATTTTTAAATATAATTAAAATATAATAATAAATAAAAAATAAATATAAAATTTTATAATAAATTGCGAACCTGTGCGAAATATGCAAAAACCTGTAAAAAAGCGTGATAATGAACTAGATTTCTCCGACGTTTGCAGGAACACCAACACTTCTGAGAAATTTATTTTTTTTATTTTTTTTTCTCTTTGAAGTATTTAGAAAAAGAGAGTGAAACGAAGATTATAGCTCAAAACAAAAGTAGTAGTCAAAGCGAAAACAATAGAAAACAAAGAAGCGAAATGAAATGTATTATAAAAAATGATAGGGTTTAAATACAATTCGATTAAATTCGAAGCTTGTAAATCTAATTTATTCAAAGTCATTCATTATTTAATAAAATATTTAATTTTGATGTTTAATATTTCTATAATATTCGCAACAATTCGAAATAATTTTCAATTATTTGAATTTTCAAAGTTCATTACCATCTATATCTATATAATTTTAGTTATAGTTATTTTATTTATTTCACAAACGTGCGAATATTTTAAAGCTTATAATTTATTGGGCCAACGATTGACTTGCTAAGAAGGTAAAAATTTTGCTTTTTTTCACTTCTAATAAACCCCTTACATATCAATTACTTTATTACTTATAAATATATTGAAAAAAACTCTGATTACATAAAAATCTAGAATAATGCATGTTTGTGAAATTTTATATAAATGAACATTGCTTGAAAAGTATTTCGCTTATTCTAAATATAGTAATAAAAGGTTAAAAAATAATAGTTTGATAAGGGCTAATACATTTAAGAAATTGCCGTATTGCGCATTGTTTTAATTTACTTCAAAGTGGTCAGGAGTTATTAAAGCTTATAATTTATTGGGTCAACGATTGAATGGCTAAAAAGGTAAAAATTTTTACTTAAATCCCTTACATATCAATTACTTTAGTACTTATAAATATATTGAAAAACCCGATTACATAAAAATCTAAGAATGCTTAATAGAATAATACACAATACGCATGTTCATGAAATATTCTATAAATGGGCATTGTTTGATTTCAAGCAAATTAATTTATTTAAAAGTATTTCGCTTATCCTAAATATAGTAATAAAAGGTTATAGTTTGATAGGGGCTAATACATTTAAGGAAGTCGCTATATTGCGCATTGTTTTAACATCAAATTTACTTTGAAGTAATTAGGAGTTATTAAAAATATTAAACGAGAATAGCGACATTTTTCCAATGTATTTAATATATTAAATAACTTTAAATTATATAAAAATGAGTTAAATTTTATTTATACAAAAATAATACCATATGGTATTATTTTTGTATTATCTATAACAATACTGGTTTAACATAAATTATAAATCATAATACTGAAAGTTACATAAGTAATATATAAAAAATTGATTACTTTAGATAAAGCGAATATATTTAAATGCATTTGTAGTTAATAAGAAATAATTAAAGAACTTGATATATGCGAAATAATTTGATTACATTAGAACTTTCTTGAAAATATTTAAATAAATTCAATTTCCCTATCTTCCTCTTTGTAATTTTCCTATCAACTTCATTTGACACATTAAATTCTCTCTTCTATACTCATTCCTTATCTCATTTATTACATTTTCTGATTAATCTTTTATATAACTAAAACCTTTCGCAATTTTTTTTTATTTCATTTTTTATTATATACATATTATATACTCTCTTTTATTCCTCTCTCCCTTTTACCCTCTCTCCCTTTCTCTCTCTCTTTTTTTCTCTCTCTCAAATGTCTGCCCGAAAATTAGGAAAAGGTGAAAAAATGTCCGCTAAAAGATGTGAAGATTTCGTAAAAATGGCAGCTCAAAGGCGTGAAGATTTTTTAAATATGACAGCTGATAGTTGTGTACCTCCGCAAGATACTGAGGGGGCTGCTGCGCAGCCTACAGAAACTATTGGCTCAGGATCTCCAAGACCTTCCAATGGTTAAAATTCAATAATATAATTTTTTTTATTTCGTTAATTTCTATTTATAATATTTTTAAATTAATCTAATATTTAAAATAATTTAAGATCAAATTACTTTGGCCGAAATTAAGGATATGCTTATTGGGCTATCCGAAAAGGTTGATAGATTGGGGCGAAAGATTTCGAAAATGGATAGTCATATGTCAGAAGGTCTTAACCTTTCAAATGAAACAAAATTCATTAAAGTAATTATTATTTTTATCAGTTATATAAAATGTTTATAATTAATTTAATCTAAGTTAATAATATTTTATTTTATAATAGCAAACTTGTGCAGCAATAGCTAGACGGCTAATTGCAAACAATATTTACCCTATGGAAGAACAATTTAAGACTGAAACTGAGGAATACCTCCTAGAAAATGAAGCAGAATTCTATGAAGGAATGGATGATAGAGATTGGAATACATATTATGAAGATAAACTTGCAAAACCTGTAAATTTTTTCATAAATTCGATTACATTTGCATTGTGTTAAATTATTGCATTTTCGTTTTTTTAAATATGTTTCTTAAAATATCAATGTATTCCGAACTAATTCGAACTGTTTTAAATTCATTCGCATAAATTTATTTTTTAGCTCCTATCTCAGCATCGATCTTGCTGAAGTTGAGTTTCCTCGAAAATTAAGGAATCAATTTTTGCCATTTTTGGGGAGACCCTCTTAGACCCAATTAACAAAAATGCCACACCACAAACTATTATGGAATGGAAGCAATCCGCTAAAACCAAATTATGCTATAGAAAGCTTTTTAAGCCCATAGATGTAAATAATGCCGACGAGACCTATTTTACGTGCATACTTGCGAGGGCATGGCCAGCTTCTACACCCACCAATATGCAATTGGCATACACAATAACAGTATGTCAAATATTGCTAAACGATCATTATGAAAAGCTCACTATGAGCGATAGAATAATTAAAAATAGATTAAATAAAAACATAGTAAATAATATATAATTAATTATATTTAAATTATTTAAATATACGTAAAATAATTCT
>QKWP01001041.1:3752-116584 GCA_003550325.1 Gigaspora rosea
TAGATATTAGGAGGTAGTGTACAATTGCAGGATAGTGCATATTTAGTTTGTTTCATAATGCTTCCTATAATTTGGAGATCTTGATGAAGGTCTGTTGCTTTGGAGGAAAAGGTATAATGAAAGTTTCGGACAGAAAATTTTTTGTTAGGTATAATTTGAAGAGCAGAACTAATAACACTTGTTTGGATTTTGTGCTAAGTACATTCTAGAGATTCTGTAGTATGTATAGATAATGGGGTATTTAGTGACTGAATTTTGTTTTGAGTTTGGGATGAAAATTCTTCACATTTTTCTTTGGTCATAGATATATAGTTAAAAATTCTATGTTTGCATCAGGTTTTGTGTCGAAGTTTTGATGAAAGTGCAAAGGGAAATGCCCAACTAGAAATAAGGATAAGATGATCACTTTGAGTAGAAGATAGTGGTTCTTGGAGAGCAAAGTTTGTGAGATAAGGAATAATTGAATCATATGCCCAAATGTAGTCAATACGTTGCCAGGTATATTGTAGATTGTTGGTATGGTCTGCAAGATCATACATATTATTATTGTAGAGGTAGAATAATAGCTTGAATTTGGATGTTGACTGGTAAGAAGTGTTAGAAGCATTAAAGTCTCCAAGGATAATAGGGTGCAGATTCAGAGATAGAGCTTGCTGAATCTAGCTTATTACTTTATCTTGTGTTTGGTTGCGATATTGCTGGTTTGTTGAAGAAAGATAGACTGATATTATTCTAAATTTGAAGTCATATTTAAAAAACAAATTAATTGCAATAGCTCCACCAGGGTGTGTATGAATATTGTGAATATGGAATTTTAAAAAGTTATTAATCATTATACCAGTACCTTCTGCTAAATTGTCTAAACTAGACCAGAAGTAAGTAAATTGTAGAGCATTAAAATTTTTTTTTAGATTTTGAGGAAGAAATTTTTGTTTCTGTTATACTAATGATATGTAAATATAATTTTAGTTATAAGACAGCTTTTAATATTAAATATACAGAATTTACTTACTTATATGATGTATATGTAATTTAATGGCATGCCAGAATGGCATCTTGGCATGAATTTAAATATTTAGCATAGCATATGGCACATTAAATTTTTTGCTATGCCAGGTATTCTAGATCTGGGGACAGAGACCCGTAAAAATTTTTTGTGTTATATGAAATTTTTATTTGCATTATTGCAAAACTTTGTATTAATTTGCAATAATAAATTAACTTTGTATTAATTTGCGATTTTTCAAAAATCATCAAAAATTTATCCAAAATATTGATTTGACCTTTCTAGTCTTTTTATGTTCATCTTTCAGAAATTTTGAAATCTTAACAGTTTCTGTATACTATCTGACGCCAGTAGCCAATCAAATTTAAGAATATTACATAAAGTTTACTCTTAGAAATTTGGTTTAATTTGCATAATTAATATAAATTTGCATTAATTTGTATTAATTTATATACAATTTTTACAGGTCTCTGTCCAGGGTGTTATCTGGGGGTGCACCATAGTGCAGTTACACCATTTTTTAAAATCCTTTTAATTAAATATTGTGAATCCTTTGTGTGTATATAGGCTTCTTTATTATTATGACTTTTTTCATTTTAATAATCAATCTTCACCACTAAAATTTGGTTACGGATTAATTCTACTAGAATTGTTTTTGCCAGAATTACTAAAATTTTATTTACCAGAATTAAATGAATTAATTATGGTTATCAGAGTTACAAATCATTTTGCAAAACACTATGTAGTGCATATAACAGTTCTAGGATTCCTGTTTCTAATTTTGAAAAAGGCGAATGGTGCTATATAAATTTAATGAAGCTTGTTTGGTTAAAGAACTAAAAAAAAGGCTATCAGTGCAAAAAACTCAGCAAATTTAAACAAAGAAAGTATTTATTAGAACTAAAGACGTTGAATCCACATATGGGATGAGGTCAATAGAAATGGGACAAATCTATCTAATAAATTTGCCCTATTTCTATTGACTCTACCCCATATAATAATATAAGCACTATTCAATAGAAAGGAAGGAGATCTCCTTTTTTGCTAAAAAATTTTTATTAACTTATTAAATAAAGTATAATAAGATATATAATTTTAATTAAAACAAGGTTAAAAATGTAATGCTAAGGGAGCTTTTTATATAATTGTATTGATTAGTAAGAAATGATTAAGTTGTGAACTGCTAGCACCACTTTAGTGATCATATTTATAATTTCAAAATAATCATATATTTAACTAGCTTAGTAATACTGAAGGTTGATATGAATTAGAGAGCTTTTAATAAAATTTTTAAAAAGAGATCAAAGGATTTCTCAGGTATAATATCTATATGCTACAAGNTCAAAATCATATGATTTTGGTACCATTCGATTTATCTCAATAAAACGAATCTCAATGAAACGAATTGAATGGTAAGTGTAATAACTGATATTACGTAATATCCTGAGAGAGAGTGTGTCCTGATTTTCTTACATTAGATATATAAATTTATAATAGCCAATCAAATTTCTCTTATGTAGGGAGGAGTAAAGGGTATATAAAATAATATTATATAATATCTGTTATTACTCTAACAAAATTATTCAAATAGACTCAATAGATCATAAAATATAGTATGTGCACCAGAATTGGTATATCTGATTAGTGTTTTGCAAGATTTGATCTGAGATCCGGATCAGATCCGGATTCGGTGATTCAGATCGAATCGGATCCATAATTTATGGAATTCGCCGGATCCTGATATGGTTTCTGAAGAGTTAGATGATTCATAAGACAAAACTGAAGGGTTTCAAAAACAAGAAAATTCTTCAAGTGTTCTAATTTTCAAATTAGCTATAATATAAATCATAATAATAAATCTTATGAATTTGATATGCAAACTTGCTATAATAACTTTAATATTTAGCAATTAAATTAATGTGAATAAAATGATTTTATGTATTTTAATAATTAATAAGTATTTATAATTTTGATTTGTTATGCTAATTTATAATATGGATGAATTGATTGTAGTGATAATGAAGTATTTTGTAAATAATTTTAATGGATTAAATAATTACATATAAATTAATAACAATAAATGTTCTTTATCTCCTGTGATTGACTACACAATTAATAGATTTTAAATAGGTCATAATATTAACCAATTATATCGTGTTAGTTGTGTAACTATATCAGATCTGGATCCAAATCCAGATCTTTGGCTTCAAATTCAGATCTGAACATGGATACATTTCAGTTTTCGGATCGGATTCGGATTTTAAAAAATATCCGTCTAATCCAATCGTGTGGAACACTACCACTCAGTGATGTACGCGGACATTGTCCCGCCAATTTTACAGGGACACAGACAGTCCGGGACGGGACGTCTGGGACATGTCCGCAATAATGTCCCAACACGATATTGTACACGGACAATGTCCTACTAATTTTTAACTTTGTCTCTACTATGTCCGGGACATGTCTGCTGGGTAAAACCAATCAAATTGCGGAATTATACAGACCTTGGTTTGGGTTATGTAAAAGATGATGATAATATTTACGAGGGGTACACCAAATTTTATTGGTTGGTGATTACGTGTTGATTCGCTGAATGTCCGGGACAAAAAAAATTCTGGCCGGACATGTCCCGGACGTCCCGTCCCGGACTGTCTGCTGTCCGTGTTTGTGTCCCAAGACAACACTGCCTGCATCTATAAAATGCCAACCCTAACCCTATGTGATGTTAGCTAAGTGAACTTTCGGTGAAATAATTGTTGGTGAAGTGACCAGCACCAGAATATTTTATTGGTTCATTTACTAAAAAAAGAATAATGCAATACAAATAGTTGGAAGTTAGTTTGTATTGATATTGTTAATAGGAGTTAAATATGCATTGCACCACTGTGTTGTGCTTATATGTCACCTCTTAATGACTAACCAATAAAATATCAAGGTTAGATATAATATAGCACAATCAGATTGATCAAAACAAATGGTCATTTTGACAAAGTTACCTATAACTTAAAATTTCACATATAAAACTATTCTTCGCTCTCTAACAAAAAAAATTCTTTGTAAAATTTTTGTATGAAAACTAATCTCACACCCTAACTCTATCTAAACTAACTCTAACTCTAACTAACAAAGAACCTGGTTTATTTATGCGATGTATATACATGTATTATGTAATGATGATCAAAAGATTTAACCGATTAGATAGAAAGGCAATGTATAAGCACATCACTAGTGGCGACGCATAGATTTATCCTTTATAATAAGCTATAGTAAATGAACTTATTTGCTATTCAAATAATCATATGAGCTTGCATTAGAATTTTATGATTTCTACTATGATATATAAAAAATTCTGTTACAGAACCTACTCGCTATTCTGGTAACCACAGATAATTAAGATTAATTTGTAATAGAATTGTTTTTTTCTATGTGGGTAAGGTTAAATTAGTTTGCATTAGAGTTATTGTAATTTCTATCATGAGTTAATATAAGAATTTTGTTACAAAGCTTACTTGCTATTTTGGTGACTATAGTATATAGTTAAGTTTGTTTGTACTGAAATTATTATATTAGAATTATCGTAATTCTACTATAAAATACTGTATTATAAAACTTGTTATTTTGGTACCACAAAATTGGTTAAGGTTGAGGTAGTTTGCACCTGAAATAATCTTAATTTTTATGTAATTAAGGAGAGTAAGCTTGTATTAAAATTTTAATTGTTATCATTACTGTTACAGCACTTGCATTCTAGTTTGTATTGATTTCATCATCAAAAGTTACTATTCTATTTGATTGTTTACATATCCCAATTAATAATTTTTTGTAATAAGAAATCTATATAAAGCCCTTTTAAATTTCTGAATATTTCTAAATTTTCTGAATACTTATTTCTGATTTCTTGGTTATTTCTTAAACCATTTGAAATTCAAGGCAAATTTGCCCTGAATTTTACTATAAAAATATCTCTAATCTATTTTTTTAAAAATTAATATATTTAAATAAATTTTTTTTTGATAAAATTTGGAAATAAAGAATATATTTTTTTTAAAATTTATATTTAAATTATAGAACAAAAAATTTAACTTGCTTATAAGTCAAAAATATATAAATTCTAAAAAAATTTTAACCAAAAGAATAATTTATAATTTTGATAAACTCTTTAAATATTAATTTTAAATCTATAACTTCTTAATAGAAATTATAATTTAAATAAAGAATTACAACTTTTATTATTGTAATTTTGTAATTTACTTGTAAAAAATAAGAATTGTATTAGAAATAAAAAATTTTTATAAACAAAAATATATAGAATTTTAAAATTTAAAGAAAAATTTTATAATAAAAATTTTAAAATAAAAACTTTAAACCTTTATTCTCTTAAATTTTTTAATAGATTTAAAATTTTTTCTTAACAAAGTAATTAAAACATATCTTAAATTATATTTTTTACTTAAAAAGTGTATAGCTAAAATTAATATTTAGAATTTTGTTTTAAATTTTTAGTTTAAAAAAATTTTAGAGCAAATTTGTAGAAGAAACAGTTTAAGGGATAGCAAAACAGAAGAGTTTTGTATTAATAATAAGAAATGGTTTGGTGCTTATTTTGTCTTTACATATTTTGTAGCATTGTTTTTTCAAATTTTTTGAATACTAGTACTATATTAAATATTTACTGTGCCTAATATTTTCTTTATTATTATTTTCTCTCTGTTTTTTTATTGGCCTCTATATTATTATATTGATTATCTTTTGTTCCCATTAAACCTTTAAACCATCCTTTATATTGTTTACTATTCCTTTCTAAACTATAATACTTCACTCTGCATTATTACTATATAAGTTGTTTTTTGTTACTTTATATAGTTATTCTTCTTTTATTATTTATGCTCTATAAACTTAACTTATTACTATAATTAGGACTGTTAATTGGTCTGGTCTGAACTGATGGTCCTTCGGTCCATCCAGTAACTAGGCCAGTCTGGTCCTTTTTAGAACAGACTAAAAAGACTGTGGGTTCTAATAGCAAATATCAAATAAACTAAATATTATCATAATAATATGCATTTCAAAACATCTATAAATTTTTTTAAAATTCAATTACAAACCTCTTAGTTTGTTAAACAAGATTAAATTATGTTCAATGTATAATGAAAATGGGTTATTGTTAAAGTTAATAAAATAGTAAAATTTATTAATAACAGC
The DNA here is from genome assembly GCA_003550325.1 of Gigaspora rosea. Taxonomy (NCBI): domain Eukaryota; kingdom Fungi; phylum Glomeromycota; class Glomeromycetes; order Diversisporales; family Gigasporaceae; genus Gigaspora; species Gigaspora rosea. The sequence goes on from QKWP01001041.1 coordinate 9,961, forward strand.
AATGGTGTGATCAGTTGATTTACAATTTGCACTGTATTTGTGCCTATGGGCTTTATTTTGGAACATGAGTTTGAAACAAGCTAATAATTAATTTAGCCAAGGATTTTTAATGATAAAAATTATAATTTGTATTTGAATAAATTGACTATTATCTTGTCTCAAACTCATGTTCTTTCAATGCCTACTATATATACAAATACAAGATTATCCAGCTATTATGTCTACTAGTGTTCATGTAAACAACTATTTAGTTTAGCTCAAGTAACATCTAATTGTTTTGTTAATTTACTTTAATATTTTTATATATTAAGACAGTTCTTGTCTTGAATCAGTACAAGATTGAATATTTGCATGCCCAATTATGATTATATTATTTAATCAAATTATTGAATATTAAGTAGTTAAAAGTGACAAAATATCTTTTTAACTAATTTTAACTATAATGTTCATATTTATGAAATTAATTAAGTTATTTTGCTAGATTAATAACCATTTACTATCCTGAATTAAACTAGCTCATTTACTTTTCAAGATCTTCCAATCCAATAGTAATACCAGTTATATATAAAATTTTATTACTTAAATTTTTTTTATCACAATTAAGTAGCTAACTTCTAGTCTTATTTTTTGTTTAATTCACTGCACTTGTCATAAATTATTTTATATTGTCTCCCATTATGATATATTCTATATTATATTATTTATTTATTATTTTATTTATCACTAGAATAATACAGAACTACTATATTATAATTCTTTCTGTTTTAGTGATTACAGTATGTTAATAAGTTGAGATAATCTGCATTAGGATTAATATAATTTTTATCTGAAAATTCTGTTACAGAACTTGCTATTTAGTAATCACAATATGTAGTTAAAGTAAGTTAGTTTGTATCAAAATTATCATATAAATTGTTGTCAATAATTTCATATATTATTTAACTTGCTATTCCAATGACTACATTATAAAGTTAAAATTACATTAAAATTATCATAATTTTTTATCATGAATTACAATAAAAAAAATTTCTTTATGGAACTTACTTGCTATTCTAATGATCATAATATATGTGTTGCATTGGGCAAACTTTACTTACTATTCTTGTAACTATGAAAAGTACTTAGGGTGTATTAGTTTGCATTGAGATTAACATGATTTATTCATAAATCATTGAAAAAATTATGTTACTAAACTTGCTTGCTATTCTGATTAATTCGTGATCCATATACTAAACAGTGAAAATCTATAGTAATATATGGAGAAAATCAATTATTGTTTATCAAATTTCTGGAATCTGGCATTACCAGAGCAATAGTGAATTTTTTTACTAAGCTAACCTTTCTTCTCTACTAGACGAAAGTTGTAGAGCACATTCTTGCAATTCTAATAGTGGTAAAATCATTAAAATTAGCCTAGTAGATCACAAGATATCATTAAAAATGTTTTGCGACCATATAGAGTTTCTATGTAAACAAAATATTGTTTACATAGAAACTCTATATGGTCGCAAAACATTTTTTAACGATATCTTGTGATCTACTAGGCTGATTTTAATAATTTTACCACTATTAGAATCGCAAGAATGTGCTCTACAACTTTCATCTAGTGGAGAAGAAAGGCTAGCTTAGTAAAAAATCCACTATTGCTCTGGTAATGCCAGATTCCAGAAATTTGATAAACAATAATTGATTTTCCCTAATTTTACTATATATGGTAATATATGCAGCCGCTGATTGGTATATGGATCACGAATTAAATGAGTTTATATTAGCATTATTATGACTTTTATTGTTGGTTATTGTAGACAAAATTCTATTCCAGTAACCTTAATTTTAGTTAATATTGGTTAGTTTGTACTAAAATTACCATAATTTCTATTGAGTTATTGTAAATAATTCTTTTACAGAACTTGCTATTCCGGTGACCAAAATATGTGGTTAATTTGTATTGGAATTATTATACACTCTACTGTAAATAATTTTATTACAGAAGCTACTCACTATTTTGGTGTTAAGGTAAGTTAGTTTGCATTGGAATTGTTATAATTTTATCATGAATTAAAAATTCTATTACAGAACTTACTCGCTATTCTGGTGACTACAATATTGGTTAAGGTGAATTAATTTGCACATAAATTACTAAGAATTCTGTTAGGGCCATAATATTTATTATGTAATATCCATTTATTATAGAGGCTTACCCCCCACCCCCACATAAGACCAATCAAAATGCTCAATTTTGTTACACAAAAAAATATATTTATCCTATATTTTGTTATAATTATGGTTAAATAATTCTTGATTTTGATTGGCTATAGTTTATCTTATGTAATGTAAGATTTTGTCTGACCCCCACTCCCTAAAATATTACGTAATAAATATCATTGCCCTTATAGGACTTACTACTATTCTAATTAAAATGAATCTATATTGAAATTATCATATTTTCTATCGTAAGCTTTGTAAACAAAATTCTGTTGAGAAGTTATTATTTTAATGAATATAATATGTAGTAAGCTAGAGTTAGTTTGCATTAAAATTGTCATGATTCTTTTTTAGTGATTTCTATTGTTAGTACTGTAAAAGTTCTGTTACCAAATTTATTATTATTCTTTGAACACATAGTATGTGATTCACCAATGCATGTTATTAATGTTATATATATACCTAAGTTAGGGGCATCCATAAATAACGTTATGTACCCCTCATAGTAGCGCTTGCCCCCCCTCTACTATATAAAAATATTTTTTAAAATCCATATGTTTATATATAAAATTTTACAAAACTTAAATATATTGTGATATAGTGATCTGATTTGGGTGATTTAGGTACAATTCGATTAATGATACCAAAATCATTCACTAAATCAATAGTTATTCACAAAAAACTATTGATTTTACAATAATTTTATAAGAAAACATAATAACCAATAGTATTTGGCCAATAAAATTTGATCTAGTAATCCAATGAAATGAAATTAGTACCATTCGACTCCTTTTACCGAAACGAATCGAATGGTACCAAAATCATTAAATTTGGACCACTGCTTCAATTTTTAGCCAATTTTTTCTAAAAAAAATTACATTATATTCCTCTACTTATTGAAAAAATGTTATCATTCATCCAACCCCTCTTGTATAACGTTATTTATAGATGCCCCCTAATAATATCAAAGATATGTAGAATGTATAATACACAATAGTTAATTGAATTCAATATTATTATGTAGAAGACTGTGAATGACATAGTCAAAACATAACTTTGGATGTCTTGATTTCATAATATATAGTATATTTTTACTATAAAGTTTTGGAAGATAAAGTTTATATAGCAATGCATACATTTTATTATAGAATCAAAAGTCATTGAACTTAAAAAACTTATAAATACAACCCAAAAAATTTTGGGCATAATCAGAACGAACTGATAATCTGTGCGCAAAATTTATATAGTGTACACTAGAATTATAAAATTTTTATATGAAAATTTTTTTCTGTTTTAGACGAGTAAGTAAAGTTGCGAACTTTTCTCAAGGTAGTCACTACCCATGGCACTACGTCTATGACATAGGTAATGTATTACCTTTAGTATCACATTGACATATAGTAGTGACATTACGTTTGATATTTGCCGCAATGCCGTAGCAGGTGCCGCATGTCGTAGGTAATGTAAGCCATATGCCATAGAAGTTAATGTATAACATAATGTTTACTAATTTTACTACTGCATCTCATCTCTTTTAAGATTAGTTGGCAGCACTAAGCTAGTATTAATGCTCCACAGGTTCAATCTGAAGTCTGAATCCGAATCGTTGGAGTGACTCGGGTTATATAAAAATGCTAAATTTTTTGGACACTATAGCTTACTACTTGCTACGGCATTATGCATACGTACATAGTATTATTCTATTATTTTCTTTTTGGGCATAGTATGGGAATTATCGTTGTAGCGTAGAGAGCGCAGGGAGTTAAAGACTCTTAGTGGAAGTAAATAGCTCCCAGAAGGAGTAAAAGACTCCCAGAAGAAGTAAAAGACTCTCGGTAGGAGTTTAAGACTCCAAATTAAACTCACAAATATATAAAGGGTGAATTTCAGCTTATGAAGGAATGAAAAGAGTTAACAATTGTAAATGGTATTAGTATTGTTGTAATCATTTGATATATTGATTTATATTAATAAAAAGAAACCTTATAACCCGTAATTATGTATGTTAATTTATTGCTTTAAACCATTTAACCTTAAATGCTATTTGTTCACAATCGAAGCTAAATTGGTTCAAACCTTATAAAGCTCTCATCAATCGTAACAACGGCATACGTCACCTGTTATGGCATATGTCACTTACTACGGCATACGTCACTTGCTATAGCATTATAGCAAACGCCACCTTTAACGTCTACATCAATGTGATGCATTTGCTATGACGTTTGACGTGAGGTAGTTACTCTTTACTTAAGAAAAGTTCGCTACTTTACAGTAAGAATCCAACCAACAAATAAAATGCCTAACATTTTATAATACATATCATTACTACTACATACTTACGTGTCATGAAACATGTCACAAATTGTAATTAAAAAATCAATTTACAGAATTGGTACTATGATAAATAACCATATTTGAGATTTTGGTCAGTTCAAGAAATGAAAAATTGAACGCAGTAAACTCACGTAAAATAAATTATTGCTATTCTTTGTCAAAATAAACAAAGCAAATAATTTGCAAATATTTACTTAAAAAATACAAAGCCCTATATATTTTTCTCTATAAATACAACACGAATTCGATAAAAAATTTTTTGGGGAATAGCACCAGAACTAATATGTAACACTCAAACACTAGAACAAGTACTATATAAAAATATTGGAATAAACAATTTCCTTTTTGGATAAAATGAGCAATGTAGTAGCTCACGAGGATACACCAAAGCATAAATTAACAAGTCAAAATTCGTAAGTTTAAACAAACTTTTTTTTTAAGCTTAGAGGCCATGTGCTATGGCCGGGATTTTATTATGAGTTATAGTGACGTAATATTTGTTATATGAGTGAGGATACAACTAGCCACATGTGCACTTTTGGTGTCTAATTTAAGTAGTCCGCCCGCAGGTTCTACACTAGCTGCCATACCTACAACCCAACTACTGAAATTGTCTATTTAAACCCTTTGGTTCATGGTCCTCCTATTACTACTAATGCACTACATTTAATGCAGATGTTGTGGGCCACAACCATTTTAGATATCGACGACCTAAGGGCTACTTTACCCTCACACAAGAGCCTACCGGAACACCTTCCATGTCCCATACATGTACCATTGCCCGGATTTGGTAACCGAGGCTACCTGCCCTTATTAGGTTCGTTCTGATCAAAGTATCCACCTTCTCTAGCGCATACCATAAGGACCGATTTTCACTACCTCCTAACTCAGGTCTTGCCAAACGGGTTCTTGTGGGTTTTTTCTGGTTCCCTGGATTTGTGATGTAACACATACATCATTGCGCCCGCAGGCTCCTATTCAAGATGGTGGAACCAAGGTTACAGGTTTAGCGCCCAACCGCTTATAAGCCACAATCATCGAATGCAAATTTAACTTCAAACCGTTGCCAGTGGGATTTGAACTGTCAACCTGCCGCTTGGGGGGTGACACCTTGACCACTTCTCTAAGGTGCCACACCCTAAGTTTAAACAAACTTAGAAATAACCAGTAACTACCCAAAAATAAATATCAAGTTTGTTAATATTACAATATACTATCTGCTATGTTAATAATTTATTTAGATAGTATATTTTGAACTTTTACACAAAGCCTTGTATAAAGTATTAATAGATATAAACTACAAAAACGTAATTTTTTAGAAATTTATGATCAGATTTAAATATAGAACTTCTCCTTTTTTATTGAATAGTACCTATATATTTCTATATTCTACTGAATTAGATATTCTGGATTCTCGTATATGTTGCATCTAAAGTAGTAATTTATCTAAAGTAGCTACTTTAGATATCTAAAGTGGCCACTTTATATATTAAAGATGGCTATTTTATATATCTGAAGTAGCACTTTAGATATTTGAAGTAGCTATTTTAGATATATAAAGTAGCTACTTCAGATATTTAAAGTAGTTACTTTATATATTTAAAGTAAATTAGCCACTTTAAATATTTAAAATAGTTACTTTAAGCTATTAGTTTAATTTAATTAGACAGAAGTTACGTGGCTGCACAGAAAAGGTTGGTGCTTGGAGCATGGCATGAAAATAATTTTTGGCTATATATCCAGTACAATCATATCTAAGACAAATAAGGGAGTGAAAAATTTTTTCAAGAAATATAAAATTTTGTTACTCACAAACTTTGTTTATTTTATAACAAAATCATATAATATCTGAATCATTTCAATTTAATTTGTATTAAAGTCTTCAAAAAATATATTAATTTAATCTAGTCATGATTAATCAATCTTGGATTATTTATATTTATTGTAATTATAATGATTCTCAATTATAAAATTCAAAGCAAAGTTAAAAGTAAATTTAAACTATATTAAAAAGATAATTTATCACTTTATCAGTATGCTCACTATCCTTTTTAATACGCATGTAATTATTGCTTAAAATAAAATATGTAATATGAGCATTGATTCATGAAAATAGACTCCTGGAATAAAACTGATTTGATTATCTTGGCAAATAAAAGTGTTTGGACAAAAAGTGATATATTTGATTTTATTAGTAGTAATAGTTATTTCATTATAGTCAAAAGAAACCTTTTGAAATTTTATTTTCATTTTCATGGTATTGTTATTTATAATTGCAAAATCTGCTTGTTCACCATGCTTTATATCGAATGAATATTATAAAATATGATAATTACATTATTTAATTCATTAATAAATTGGTAGAAATTAACTTTTTTGAATATGTGAATATGGCCATTGGACCAGAAGGGGTTGAACATTGGAAACTTTCTAAAAAAAAAGAAGTAACAACTTTATAGTCTTGAAGTGACATTTCGAACTGTTTATAACAACTTAACAAACGGGCTTATCGTTATTTAAAATGAATAAATAAACTGAATACAAATTCAGTAATGCAGGATCCAAAAACCTACAACTTTAGCACCACTATTAAGATCCAATTTGACCTTGGTGCCTCACAAAAAAAATATGGCAGATCCTCGATGTGTCAATTCTTTTATAAAATTAAAAAATTTTACTCGAGAGTTTCTCAATAACCGCTATACTGGGCCAAACTCAATAGAAAAAAAGCATTTTTTGAATAATTAATCCATCAAAGGTTATCAAAATTGCATATTTTGAGCTCTCAAAACAAATAAATGGGGTGAACAATAACTTCAAATTTGATTACTAATGAATAACTCACGAATATCAGAACATATAGAGTCTCAAGAAAGGATGTAAATGCTGTAAGAGATTAGAAGTAAATAACTTTGGAATAATATTTTGAGAAATTGCAAGTAGAAGGACGTCATTTCAAATCTATAAATCAAAGATAAAGCTCGGTTTTTACATGTAATCTTTTCGAGATCTTGTATATTTTATCTTGTTACTCTAAAAAGTATTTACTGAAGTCACCAATATGTAATACCATAATGTATAATGATAATATGTACAGATATATTGTACCAAGGGAAAACAATAGTTCAGAATTTCAAAAATATTTTGTAACAGACACAATCTCTAATAAATCAGTTAGAATGTGTCTGATAAAAAAGTTATTTGAAATTCCAAATTGTGGTTTCCTCTTGGCAGCAATAGAGAAAAGTATAGTTAAATTTTTACTCTGAAAAAATGCCGTAGTCAAGTCACCGAAATATAATACCATCAATCTAACCCTAACTCTAACTAACTTAAAATGCTGTAACACTGAAAAGGCTCACAAAAAAAGAAAACCCTCATACTAACTAACACTAAAACTCCTAAAACACTACAACACTGAAAGAACTTACAGAAAAGAAAACCCTAACTAACTCCAAAATGCCAAGACACTGAAAGAACTTGCAGAAAAGAAAACTTCAAAATGACATCGAAGTCGACATCATAAAACCAATGATCTCATATAAGTGAAACACTAGGAAAACACAAAAGTGACGCAATGACACTCAGTGAAAGCGACGAACTAACATAAGTGAAATTCCAGAAGCAATACTAAAATTGTCACATCTAAAATGACGAATTCAAACAAGCGAACTCCAATACCAATAATAAGCCATAAACTCACTGAAATTGACAGCATTACACCAGAAGAGGCTACTCGAAAGAAAGAAAGGATAGTTAGTAAACACGACACGTGCTAAACAAAAAGCAAAAACACCATGAAAGTCCACTGAAATCGACAGCATCACAGTAAAGTGATTCCACAAGAACAACCAATAACGACTGCTCAAAAATGGCACCAGTAATAAATACTACATGTAGTAATATTTACTACTTGTGGTAATAAATTCTACATGTAGTAATATTCACTACATGTAGTAATAAATACTATATGTAGTAATATTTACTACTTGTGGTAATAAAAATTATATAATAATAATTACTACATGTAATTATATTTACTACATGTAGTAAATATTACTACAATTACTACTTTTTGTAGTAAATAATTATTACATTACTACATTCATGATTTGAATTACGACGCCAATCACTAATTACTGTAATAAAAAAAGAAAATTCTGAAATCAGCCAATCAGCAATCATTATTATTCTAATAAGACCGGACCGGGTATTACCTGGGCGGATTTTAGTGTGGGTCCGAACCCGTATTGATTCTGATAAATCAAGGGTCCGAACTTGGTCCGTCAACGGACCGAACTGGATACCGGACCAGACCCAGTTCTTTTGCGGAACACTAATGGTAAGTAAATAATAACACAAACACTAATTTATAATGTCTGGCAGAACTATTTTTACAATGACAAAGTTTCGTTCCGCATTCTCTGACAAAAACTTTATGATTGACGAATTCCTGGAATATTAAAATACAGTTTTTAATTACTTTTTTGTAGAAAAATATGGATAATAATGTACCTTAATTTTGTCAAGATTATATTCTTTCATTTTAATCGATCTATAATTATAAAAATGCTATCATTTTATATAAAAATTTTTCTAAAATACGATAGGTAATTTGTAATTTTACATTACATAGAATCCGAGGCAGTTAATTTTTCATTAGATACCACTGTCGAACCTTTGAGAGATTAAGTTTTCATCAGATAAAATCGGATAGGTGTACCAGGAAAAAAAGAATTAATTTCGCACAGATTACTTTATGAAGAAAAACGAAACTTGCGTTTCGTTATTTGTCATAAATTTCATTATTTGTCATAGTTTTTGTAATAATTGGAAAATTTGGCATTCTAAAATTGTTTATAAAAGGTTTCATCATTTCATCAATTACGAAAATTTCTTTATTTCATTAGGCATCATTAATTCAAGTTGTATTTTTACCTTTAATCCGAAATAAACTAACACAAATTTGCTTTATTATATCAATATACTCGAAGTTTTAAAGTTTGATGAGATGCGTCACAAATTTATTAATCTTTTTATTTATTTTTATTTTATTTTTGTCAAAAAATATTTGTGCAAAATTTTAAAAAAATGGGAGTGGTCAATAGAAACAAAGTAAATTGTTTCTAAGTAATTTTTTTTTTAACAATAGTTATCAAACTAAATTCAATAAAAATTTTTTTATTTTAATTCTATATAGTTATAGAATTAAAATAATAAAAATTATTGAATTTGGTTTAATAGTTGCTAAGATAGTTAATTTAAATTTTTAAAAAAGTTACTAAAAACAATTTGCTTGGTTTCTACTGATCTACCTAAATGTTAAACATATGGAAAAACAAGGATGCAATTGTATTTTTAAACTAAGCAACAATTTCTTGACGACTACTAGACCAAATTCAATGTAAATTTTTTTTATTTTAGTTCACAGGTCTGTAGAATTAAATGAAAAAAATTGATTAATCTATTATGGGTTGCCGAGTTATTTTTGTTTAAAATTTAAAAAAAATTTGTTGCAATTACTATTTAATAGACGTCCTAAACAAAGTCGCATTTTTAACAAGATGTTTCGACAATCACCTGATGGAATTCAATGCATTTTTTTTATTTTAATTCCAAAGGCCTGTAGAATAACAGTCAAAAAAAAAAAAAAAAAAATTCATCGAATTCCATTGAGATATCTTCATTTAAAATTTTAAAAAATTTGTTGCAACTCCAATTTGATGAACGTTCTAAACTTTGACTTATCTTTAAACAAAGATATCTCGGCAACCTAATAGAAATTTATTTAATTATACAAAATTGTAGAAGTAAAATAAAAAAAATTTCATCGAATTCTATTAGGTGGTTGTGGAGATATCTTTGTTTAAAGATAAATCAAGTCAGGTTTAGAACGTCTATTAAATAGAAGCTGCAGCAAATTTTTTTAAAAAATTTTAAACAAAGATATCTCAGAAATCACCTAATTGAATTCAATGAATTTCTTCATTTTAATTCGACAGACTGTAGAATTAAAAAATTTTTTTCTTTGAATTTGGTACAGTATTTGTCGAGAATTTGTTGTTTGAAATTTAAAAAATACAATTACATCCTTGTCTTTCATGTTTAACATTTTTGTTAAAATTTTATACGAATATTTCCGACAACTACTAGACAGATCTAAAGAATTTTTTTTTTATTTTCATTCTACAAGTTTATAGGGTTAAATATAAAAAAATTTATCTATCGATAATCTGCCGCACATTTTTTTGTTTTTTTTTGCAACAAAAACCCAATCGACCCATTTTTCGATTTTCAAAAAAAATTTTTTTTTTTTTTTTTACAGCAATTTTCATAAATTTTGGGAAACTGATAAAATTATTTTTCGGCTAAATTCGATAAGTTTTTGAATTCGGTGTTGGATTTTCGGCACTACAGTAATTCGATAACACCGAATTCAAAAACTTATAAATCTCAATTGTACTAATTATTCTATTTTTACCATTTATTTTTTTCCGTCATTTTATTCGTTGTCACACGGTTGAGACCCTAATTTCCTAAAATTATCAGGAAAAAAAATTCGACCAATTTTCAGATTCCATGTAATGCAAAATGAAAAATTAGCTTTGCGCAACCTAACCTCTCCGTTGTGCAAACAGCCTTATACGTACGTACATACGTACATACGTCCCTATCTCTTTGTTATTCACATCACTTGCTGTAACACAATTATGCAGGTCCAATGGTATACATCTATTTACGCATTTAAACCACGTACACTCTGGACAATATAGATGTTGTAAGAATGAATCAAAAAACAAGAGACAATTATAACGCAAACAACTCTCATGTTTATACAATTTGCAATTCTGAAAGCGTTCCGAAACTCTTTGAAGAACGTCTTAGGCGTTACGAAGATGAAGCAGGTCAAATTAGCAATGCATCAACATTAATTGACAGAATTTCATATTTACGGAAAAACAAAGAAAATGATGTATCAAAGACAATTATTAATATTGAAAATTCAATGAACGTTGATCTTTGCTTCGTTCTTGACTGTACAGGCTCTATGTCTGATCATATCAAAGCAGCGAAAGAGCATATATTAAAAGTGGCTAGTTACGTAAATAACAATAATTCAAATATCAAATTCTGGGTTGGTTTCTGTGGCTATCGTGATCACTACAATCGTAGTGATCGTTTACAAATTTTTGATTTTACTAACTCTCTCAAGAAATTTAAAACGTATATAACAAACCAAGTTAAGGCTATACGTAATTACGATGACCCAGAAGATGTCTTAGGTGGTCTTAATGCCGCGATAACTGAGATGACGTGGAGCAATACCACTCGTATTCTTATTCATATCGGTGATGCGCCACCACATGGTCGTCGTTTTACCAACTTAGATGATGATTATCCAGATGGTGACCCGAATGGTTTAACTGCAGAAATTGTGCTAAATAAAATGCAATTAAAAAACATTTTATACTACTTTGGAAAAATTAATAATTCTACTGATGTTATGCTTAATGTATTTCGTGAAATAATTGGCGAGTTTCCTGTATTTGATCTTATGACTATGGGATGTAATCCTGAAGTATTAGTCAATAAATTTTGTAAGCCTACTTCTTCAGCCATCTTTTCTTCTATTACACTAACCACAACTTTAAGAAACTCGAAAAGCATTTACTCTTTGCAACGAAAAAAAATTCAAATCAATCCACACGAACCTGATTGGACTACTCATCCAGAAAAAACAGGAAAACTTTTATGTTATGTTCCACCTAAAAATCTGGCAGAAGTTAAAGATGAATAATATTTTATTAATTCAAGCTTTATTGAAAAAGACATATCTTTTAAACTTGCATCGCAACCATTCTCTGTTGGTGCTGAACGATACGCTTATTTCGCACTTGATATAAGCCTTCGACGAGCCAATAAATTAGTGATAAAAAAGTACCATGACATTGAAATTAGCACAAAAGAAAAATATTTAGAATCAGTGGAAATCTCTAATGTTGCTTGTTTTTTTTCAACAAAATTCAATATAGCCACAAAGCGGGTTGGTGTTGATAAAAAAGTTACATTTATTGATGTAGCAGTCTTATACGATAAGACAGATAATACTTACTACTCTGTAGAAAAATATATCAATAATGAAAATTTTACAAAATTTAACGCGAATAGTGGTCTAATTACAGAATTTCATTCCATTCTCGAGGCATTCGCACATTTCACATATCAATACACTGAAGGATATTTGGTAGTTTATGACTTACAAGGTGTCGATCTGCATAATGAGTTCTTGTTAACTGATCCAGCCATACATTGTGTTGATTTATTAAGATTTGGGAAAACAAACTTAGGAAAGAGTGGAATTCAAAAATGTTTTTTGGCAAAACATAAATGTAATGATATTTGTAAGAAGTTAAAATTAAACAATGATATTTTGGAAGGACGTTGTGAAAATGAAATGGGAGTATTCGAATATTATCAAAAATCTGCAGATATAGGGTATGCTGATGGAATATATAATCTTGGATATTGCTATGAAAATGGAATAGGAGTTGAAAAAGATATAAAGAAGGCATTCGAATATTATAAAAAATCTGCTGATATAGAATATGCTGATGGAATATATAATGTTGGACGTTGTTATGAAAATGGAATAGGTGTTGAAAAAAACATAAAGAAAGCATTCAAATATTATCAAAAATCCGCTGATATAGGGCATGTAGATGGAATATATAATCTTGGACGTTATTATGAAAATGGAATAGGTGTTGAAAAAAACTTAAAGAAGGCATTCGAATATTATCAAAAATCTGCAGATATAGGACATGCTGATGGAATATATAATGTTGGACGTTGTTATGAAAATGGAATAGGTGTTGAAAAAGACATAAAGAAGGCATACAAATATTACCAAAAATTTGCAGATGTAAGACATGCTGATGGAATATATAATCTTGGACGGTGTTATGAAAATGGAATAGGAGTTGAAAAAGACATAAAAAAGGCATTCGAATATTATCAAAAATCTGCCGATGGAATATATAATCTTGGACGTTGTTATGAAAATGGAATAGGTGTCGTAAAAGACATAAAGAAGGCATATAAATATTATCAAAAATCTGCAGATGTAGGATATGTTGATGGAATATATAATCTTGGACGGTGTTATGAAAATGGAATAGGAGTTAAAAAAGATATAAAGAAGGCATTCGGATATTATCAAAAATCTGCAGATATAGGGTATGCTGATGGAATATATAACCTTGGACGTTGTTATGAAAATGGAATAGGAATTAAAAAAGATATAAAGAAGGCATTCGAATATTATCAAAAATCTGCTGATATAGAATATGCTGATGGAATATATAATGTTGGACGTTGTTATGAAAATGGAATAGGAGTTGAAAAAGACATAAAGAAGGCATTCGAATATTATCAAAAATCTGCAGATGTAGTAAATGCTGACGGAATATATAATCTTGGACGTTGTTATGAAAATGGAATAGGAGTTGAAAAAGATATAAAGAAGGCATTCGAATATTATCAAAAATCTGCAGATATAGGACATGCTGATGGAATATATAATCTTGGACGTTGTTATGAAAATGGAATAGGAGTTGAAAAAGATATAAAGAAGGCATTCGAATATTATCAAAAATCTGCAGATATAGGACATGCTGATGGAATATATAATCTTGGACGTTGTTATGAAAATGGAATAGGAGTTGAAAAAGATATAAAGAAGGCATTCGAATATTATCAAAAATCTGCAGATATAGGACATGCTGATGGAATATATAATCTTGGACGTTGTTATGAAAATGGAATAGGAGTTGAAAAAGATATAAAGAAGGCATTCGAATATTATCAAAAATCTGCAGATATAGGACATGCTGATGGAATATATAATCTTGGACGTTGTTATGAAAATGGAATAGGAGTTGAAAAAGATATAAAGAAGGCATTCGAATATTATCAAAAATCTGCAGATATAGGACATGCTGATGGAATATATAATCTTGGACGTTGTTATGAAAATGGAATAGGAGTTGAAAAAGATATAAAGAAGGCATTCGAATATTATCAAAAATCTGCAGATATAGGACATGCTGATGGAATATATAATCTTGGACGTTGTTATGAAAATGGAATAGGAGTTGAAAAAGATATAAAGAAGGCATTCGAATATTATCAAAAATCTGCAGATATAGGACATGCTGATGGAATATATAATGTTGGACGTTGTTATGAAAATGGAATTGGAGTTGAAAAAGATATAAAGAAGGCATTCGAATATTATCAAAAATCTGCAGATATAGGACATGCTGATGGAATATATAATCTTGGACGTTGTTATGAAAATGGAATAGGAGTTGAAAAAGATATAAAGAAGGCATTCGAATATTATCAAAAATCTGCAGATATAGGACATGCTGATGGAATATATAATCTTGGACGTTGTTATGAAAATGGAATAGGAGTTGAAAAAGATATAAAGAAGGCATTCGAATATTATCAAAAATCTGCAGATATAGGACATGCTGATGGAATATATAATCTTGGACGTTGTTATGAAAATGGAATAGGAGTTGAAAAAGATATAAAGAAGGCATTCGAATATTATCAAAAATCTGCAGATATAGGACATGCTGATGGAATATATAATCTTGGACGTTGTTATGAAAATGGAATAGGAGTTGAAAAAGATATAAAGAAGGCATTCGAATATTATCAAAAATCTGCAGATATAGGACATGCTGATGGAATATATAATCTTGGACGTTGTTATGAAAATGGAATAGGAGTTGAAAAAGACATAAAGAAGGCATTCGAATATTATCAAAAATCTGCAGATATAGGACATGCTGATGGAATATATAATCTTGGACGTTGTTATGAAAATGGAATAGGAGTTGAAAAAGACATAAAGAAGGCATTCGAATATTATCAAAAATCTGCAGATATAGGACATGCTGATGGAATATATAATGTTGGACGTTGTTATGAAAATGGAATAGGAGTTGAAAAAGATATAAAGAAGGCATTCGAATATTATCAAAAATCTGCAGATATGGGACATGCTGATGGAATATATAATCTTGGACGTTGTTATGAAAATGGAATAGGAGTTGAAAAAGACATAAAGAAGGCATTCGAATATTATCAAAAATCTGCAGATATAGGACATGCTGATGGAATATATAATGTTGGACGTTGTTATGAAAATGGAATTGGAGTTGAAAAAGATATAAAGAAGGCATTCGAATATTATCAAAAATCTGCAGATGTAGGACATATAGATGGAATACATAATGTTGTGCGCTGTTATCAATATGGATTAGGAGTTGAAAAAGATAAAGAGGAGGCGTTTGAATATTTTCAAAAATCTGCAGATATAGGACATGCTGATGGAATATATAATCTTGGACGTTGTTATGAAAATGGAATAGGAGTTGAAAAAGATACAAAGAAGGCATTCGAATATTATCAAAAATCTGCAGATATAGGGCATGCTGATGGAATATATAACGTTGGACGTTGTTACGAAAATGGGATAGGAATTGAAAAAGACATAAAGAAAGCATTCAAATATTATCAAAAGTCTGCAGATATAGGACATGTTGATGGAATATATAATGTTGGACGTTGTTATGAAAATGGAATTGGAGTTGAAAAAGATATAAAGAAGGCATTCGAATATTATCAAAAATCTGCAGATATGGGACATGTAGATGGAATATATAATGTTGGACGTTGTTATGAAAATGGAATAGGAGTTGAAAAAGATATAAAGAAGGCATTCGAATATTATCAAAAATCTGCAGATATAGGACATGCTGATGGAATATATAATGTTGGACGTTGTTATGAAAATGGAATAGGAGTTGAAAAAGATATAAAGAAGGCATTCGAATATTATCAAAAATCTGCAGATATAGGACATGCTGATGGAATATATAATCTTGGACGTTGTTATGAAAATGGAATAGGAGTTGAAAAAGATATAAAGAAGGCATTCGAATATTATCAAAAATCTGCAGATATAGGGCATGTAGATGGGATATATAATGTTGTGCGTTGTTATCAATACGGAATAGGAGTTGAAAACGGAATTGGTGCCGAAATAGATAAAAGTAATGCAAGTAGATATTATTTTAAAGCAGCACAATATCATAAGAAGGAATCAAAGTCATAAAAAATGTGTATTTAGCGTTCGAGTATTATCAAAAAGCCGCCGACCTGGGCCATGCTGCAGGAATATATAGCATTGGTAATTGTTATGAAAACGGAACCGGAGTCACAAAAGATGTGCATAAGGCATTCAAGCATTATCAAAAAGCTGCCGACATGGGTCATGCTGCAGGAGTATATAATGTTGGTTATTGCTATGAAAACGGAATTGGTGTCGAAATAAATAACAATAATGCAAGCAAATATTATTTCAAAGCCGCACAATATTATCAAGAAGGAATAGGAGTTACAAGAGATGTGCATAAATCATTTGAATATTATCAGAAAGCTGCCGACATGGGTCATGCTGCAGGAATAAATAGCATTGGCAATTGTTATGAAAATGGAATCGGGGTCACAAAAGATGTGTATAAGGCATTCGAGTATTATCAAAAAGCTGCCGACATGGGTCATGCTGCAGGAGTATATAATGTTGGTTATTGCTATGAAAACGGAATAGGTATCGAAATAAATAATAAATAAAAACAATGCAGGAAAATATTATTTTAAAGCAGCACAATCTTATCAAGAAGGCAATGGAGTTACAAAAGATGTGCATAAATCATTTGAATATTATCAGAAGGCCGCCGACATGGGTCATGTTGCAGGAGTATATAATATTGGTAATTGTTATGAAAATGGAATCGGAGCCACAAAAAAATGCGTATAAAGCATTTAAGTATTATCAGAAAGCCACCGACATGGGTCATGCCGCAGGAGCACATACTGTTGGTTATTGCTATGAAAACGGAATCGGTGTCGAAATAGATAAAAATAATGCAGGCAAATATTATTTTAAAGCCGCACAATATTATCAAGAAGGAATTGAAGTCACAAGAGATGTATATAAAGCATTTGAGTATTATCAGAAAGCCGCTGATATGGGCCATGTTGCAGGGGTATATAATGTTGGTTATTGTTATGAAAATGGAATTGGTGTCGAAATAGATAAAAATAATGCAGGTAGATATTATTTTATAACCGCACAATATTATCAAGAAGGAATCGGAGTCACAAAAGATGTGCATAAAGCATTTGAATATTATAAGAAAGCCGCTGACATGGACCATGCTGCAAGTATACATAATGTTGGTTATTGCTATGAAAATGTAATTGGTGTCACAATAGATGTGTATAAAGCACTAGAATATTATCAGAGGGCCATCGGCATGGACCTTACTGCAGGGGCATACAATGTTAGTCGCTGCTATAAAGGAGTCACAAGATATATGTATAAAGCGTTAGAGTGTTACCAGAAGGTTGCTAGCATGGGCCATGCTGCAGGAGTATATAATGCTGGTTATCGACATGAAAATGGAATCGGAGTCACAAGAGATGTGCATAAAGCATTCGAGTATTATAAAAAAGCCGCTGACATGGGGCATGCTGCAGGAGCATATAATGTTGGTCATTATTATGAAAATGGAATCGGCGTCAAAATGGATAAAAATTATGCAGTCAAATATTATTTTAAAGCCGCACAATATTACCAACATGACGAGAGAGACTTTCGCAAAGCCTTTGAATGCTACCGGAAAACTGCAAATATGGGCAATGTTATTGGAATGACATTTATCGCTCAACGTTATCGGAATGGATTCGGTGTAGAAAGAGATTTACAAAAAGCAAATTATTGGTCTATAAGATAAAAATAATTGATTTTGATGATTTGTATGTTATATAATTATTAATAAAATAGATTAGATCGAAAAATTTAAGAACAGGTATTGATCTGGTTAGTTTAGTTGATGATATTTTGACAAAGTTATTAATTTTATTTTATAACAGATGCATATAGAAGTACGTTTGTTGAAAATAAATACAAAATACCGTGGATTCCTTATGATGAATTTAAAGATATCAAACAGATAGGAGAGGGTGGATTTGCAACTGTATATCACACAAGTTGGCTAGATAAAAGTCAAAATTTTGTTTTAAATGCTGCACTCAAAATTCTTCACTTAGATAGTTTTAGACAGTTTCATGAAGAGTTGAAAGCATATTGTGAAATGGGAGATATAAATCCATCATTTTTAAAATGTTATGGAATATCAAAACATAATGAAAAACATATTCTTGTTTTAGAGTATGCTAATAAGAGATCGTTAAGTAAAAATCTTTTGGATGTATCGCAAATGGAATGGAAAAAAAAGTTAAAGCTATTACATTGCATGAGTTCTGATCTTGAAACAATCCATTCTCTAGGATATATTCATCGTGACTTGCATAGTGGTAATATTTTGCAGGATGATATAGACAATGCATACATTGCGGATTTAGGGCTTTCATTATCTGAGAAAGGAAAAAATAAAGGAGTCTATGGTGTCTTACCCTATCTCGCACCAGAAGTCTTGCAAGGAAAACTGTTCACTCAAGCAGTCGATATTTATGCTTTCGGAGTTATCATGGCTGAGATGA
Organism: Gigaspora rosea; assembly: GCA_003550325.1. Taxonomy (NCBI): domain Eukaryota; kingdom Fungi; phylum Glomeromycota; class Glomeromycetes; order Diversisporales; family Gigasporaceae; genus Gigaspora; species Gigaspora rosea. The sequence goes on from QKWP01001041.1 coordinate 29,146, forward strand.
CAACTGGACAAAGACCTTTTGATGGCTATAAATTTGATCAAAATCTCGCGGTAAAGATTTGCATGGGATTACGACCCGAATTCACACCTGGAACTCCAGAATGTTATATTGAATTAGCTAAACAATGTATGGATCCCGAACCGCAAAAATACCCTAATGTTAAAGAACTTAACTTAATACTTTATAATTTGTATAAAATAATAAATTCAGATAAATCAAGTTTAGATGATAGCTCTGGTACTTATATAAATAATCAATTTTATAAAGTTGATATTATTATAAATCAATTTTTGGATGCTGATGAAAAAATTAAAGAGTTGCCGATCGTTGAACAAAGGCATCCGGATCACATGTACACAAGTAAACTAATTAACGCACAAAAAATCATCAAAAGTTTGTCGCAAATAATTGGCAGCAATCCGGTATCAGATGTAGAGATTAGACTTTGTTTATATTTTATAAGCTCAAGATTTTTACGAATAAATTTGCATGCAAAATTTTTTTTCAAGAATTTTTTATATTCATGTTAATTTGGTTTGGGATATTTTTTTATTGTCATTAGCATTGAGTATAGTATAGTACTAATCAAACTAATTTAGGTATAAATTTCTATTAGTTAAGAAAAAGGCTAAGAAAACCTTGCAGAAATATAATTTTTTTAAAAAAAAATTCTATTTTGCCCAAAATTTGCGATTTTTTAAATTATTCATTTTGTTTTTGCATTGATCCACACTTTCAAGTTTTGCTTATAGTTGATATTATAAAAAAATTTTTAAATTAATCACAGTTTAAGGAATAATTTTTTATTTTTATTACGATATACGTAATATTGAAATTGAGAATATTAATATTACACGGTAAAAAGTTTTTTTTTTATACAATTATGTCGGGAAATTTTTTAACGTCTTTAATTTTGCAAGATTGGTTGCACCATGTTTGGTACGGAATGATTGCTTTTTTAAAAATTGTAATAAAACGACAGGCGACTTGTTTAATTCAAAATTGTCCAACATCACTGCCAAATCTAAAGTTAAATAAATTAATAACTTTATATGAATTAAAGCAATTTAAATGTTACGTATTTTTTGAAGTCCTATAATTTCTTTTTTTCAAAAAAAAAAAAAAAAAAACGTAATTTATCTGCATTATTACGCGTCACGTCGCGCTTTAAAAAGTTGACCAATCAAATTAAAATCACTTGCAACACAAAGTATAATTAGTTTTTTTAGCTTTGATTTATCAATTTCAAAACAATTATATATATATATTAATAGGGTACAGCGTATATCTATTGCAAAAAATGATAATATTCTTCGAATACGATGTAATAAAAACATTCATCAAGAATTAAAATTAATAAACATATAAAGCACTTACAAAATCTCTATTTCTTTATCAATACGTAAATTATCAGTTTATTGTAATTTGATAAAACTTTGTATTCAAGTATTCTCGTAAATTTCTTTCACTAGCATATTTTAAACCATACCACAATATCCATTTTTATTTATTTATTTGTAAAAAGACTAGTATAATCATTAATTTATGCCTAAAGAATTGTGATTCCATAAAATGCAATAATATTTGGGTGGTAACAGGGAATTTAACATATAATTCAATATACTAGAAAGTACACGTCAAGTTTAAAATACAGTATAAATAATTAATAAAGCTTTTAATAAACTCACATTGATTCTAATTTATTTAAGATCGACAGTTAATTCGCATTCTTTCCATATCAAAAACGGATCCAAAAGCACCAATGTTAATAATATATGGTTAATAAACTTATTAAAACTCGAATTACAATCTTTTGAGACATTTTTCGGAAGTACTGTTTATCATAACTTTACAAACGGACTTATCGTTACTTAAAATGAATAAACTGAATACATTCAGTGATGCGGAATCCAAAAACCCACAACTTTAACCCCACCATTAAGATCCAATTTGACCTTGGTGCCTCACAAAATATATGGCAGATCCTCGATGTGTCGATTCTTTTATAAAATTAAAAAAATTTTAATAGAGGGTTCATCAATGACTGCTATACTGGGCCAAACTCAATAGAAAAACAGCATTTTTTGAATAATTATCCATCAAAGGTTATCAAAATTCCAGAGTTTGAGCTCTCAAAGTAAATAAATGGGGTGAACAATATCTTCAAATCCGATTACTCACGAATAACTCACGAATATCAGAACATATAGAGTCTCAAGAAAGGATGTAAACGCTGTAAGAGTTCAGAAGTATATAACTTTGGAATAATATTTTGAGAAATTGCAAGTGGAAGGACGTCATTTCAAACCTATAAATCAAAGATGAAGCTCTGTTTTCACATCTAATCTTTTCGAGGTCTTGCATATTTTATCTTGTTACTCTGAAAAATATTAGTGGTGGTGCAATATTTACTGAAGTCACCAATATGTAATACCATACCACAATGTATAACGATAATATGTTGTACCGAGGGAAAACAATAGTTCAGAATTTCAAAAAAATTTTGTAACGGACACAATCTCTAATAAATCAGTTAGAATGAAATTCTGAACTGTGGTTTCCTCTTAGCAGCACTTAGAGAAATTATAGTTATATTTTTACTCTGAAAAAATGCTAGTGGTGCAAGTCACCGAAATATAATACCATAATGCATAATGATAATATGAATAGAAATCATTTGTTTCACGAGAGAAAATTAATCTTTATAATTCTTCAGATTCTTCAGAATTGTATTTTTACGAAACTTCAGAACCATATAACTTAGTCCATAAATTAATTTAATTAATCCAGGCAGTTTACACCAAAGCTTTAGAGTATAGTAAGTAAATAATAAAACGAACACTAATATAATATCTGGCAGAACTATTTTTGCAATGACAAAATTTCGTTCCGCGTTCTCTGACAAAAACTTTATGATGACGAAATTCCTGGAATATTAAAATACAGTTTTTAATTGCTTCTTTATAGAAAAATATGGATAATAATGTACCTTAATTTTTTCAAGATTATTATTCTTTCATTTTAATCGATCTATATGAAAATGCTATCATTTTATATAAAAATTTTTCTAAAATACGATAGGTAATTTGTAATTTTACATTACGTAGTATCTGAGGCAGTTAATTTTTTCATTAGTTACCACTGTCGAACATTCGAGAGATTAAGTTTTTCATCGAATAAAATCGGATAGGTGTACCAGAAAAAAAGAATTAATTTCGCACAGATTACTTTACGAAGAAAAACAAAGCTTACGATTCGTTATTCGTCATAAATTTCATTATTTGTTATAGGTTTTGTAATAATTGGAAAATTTGTCATGGTTTCGTCATTTCATCAATTACGAAAATTTCTTTATTTCATTAGGCATCATTAATTAAAGTTGTATTTTTACCTTTAATCCAAAATAAACTAATACAGATTTGATTTAATATATCAATATACTCAAAGTTTTAAAATTTGATGAGATACGTTACAAATTTATTAATCTTTTTATTTATTTTTATTTTATATTTATTTTTATTTTATATATCAAAAAATATTCGTGCAAAATTTTAAAGAAATGGGGGTGGTCAATAGAAACAAAGTAAATTGTTTCTAAGTAATTTTTTTTTTTAACCTTTAAATTATTAAAATATCGCAATAGTTATCAAACTAAATTCGATAAAAATTTTTTAATTTCAGTTCTATATAGTTATAGAGTTAAAATAATAAAAAATTATTGAATTTGGTTTAATAGTTGCTAAGATAGTTTAATTTAAATTTTTAAAAAAGTTACTAAAAACAATTTGCTTGGTTTCTACTGACCTACCTAAATGCTAAACATCTGGAAAAACAAGGATGCAATTGTATTTTTTAAACTTCAAGCAACAATTTCTTGACGACTACTAGTCAATGTAAATTTTTTTTTTTATTTTAGTTCACAGGTCTGTAGAATTAAAATAAAAAAATTTATTAATCTATTATGTGGTTGCCGAGTTATTTTTGTTTAAAATTTAAAAAAATTTATTGCAACTACTATTTAATAGGTGTCCTAAACAAAGTCGCATTTTTAACAAGATGTTTCGACAATCACCTGATGGAATTCAATGCATTTTTTTTTATTTTAATTCAAAAGGCCTGTAGAATAACAGTAAAAAAAAAAATTCATCGAATTCCATTGAGATATCTTCATTTAAAATTTTAAAAAATTTGTTGCAACTCCTATTTGATAAACGTCCTAACTTTGACTATCTTTAAACAAAGATATCTCGGCAACCCAATAGAATTTTTATTTAGTTATACAAAATTGTAGAAGTAAAAGAAAAAAAATTTCATCGAATTCTATTAGGTGGTTGTGGAGATATCTTTGTTTAAAGATAAATCAAGTCAGGTTTAGAACGTCTATTAAATAGAAGCTGCAGCAAATTTTTTTTAAAAAATTTTAAACGAAGATATCTCAGCAATATCTAAATTGAATTCAATGAATTTTCTTCATTTTAATTCGATAAACTGTAGAATTAAAAAAAAAATTTTTTTCTTTGAATTTGGTCCAGTATTTGTCGAGAATTTGTTTGAAATTTAAAAAATACAATTGCGTCCTTGTCTTTCATGTTTAACATTTTTGTTAAAATTTTATACGAATATTTCTCGACAACTACCGGACTAATCTAAAGTATTTAGTTTTATTTTCATTCAACAAGTTTATAGGATTAATTATAAAAAAATTTATCTATCGATAATCTGCCACACATTTTTTGATTTTTTGTGCAAGAAACATCCAATCGACCCATATTTCAATTTTCAAAAAAAAAATATATTTTTTTTTACAGCAATTTTCATAATTCTGGGAAACTGATAAAAATTATTTCGGCTAAATTCGATAAGTTTTTGAATTCGGTGTTGGATTTTCGGCACTACAGTAATTCGATAACACCGAATTCAAAAACTTATCGAATTCAGCTTATCAATTTTTATCAATTGTTCCAGAATTTATGAAAACAGCTGAAAATCGTTGTCACACGGTTGAGACCCTAATTTCCTAAAATATCAAGAAAAAAAATTCGACCGACAGTTCGACCCAATTTTCAGATTCCATGTAATGCAAAATGAAAAATTAACTTTGCGCAACCTAACCTCTCCGTTGTGCAAACAGCCTTATACGTACGTACATACATACGTACGTCCCTATCTCTTTGTTATTCACATCACTTGCTGTAACACAATTATTTAAGTCCAATGGTATAAATCTATTTACGCATTTAAACCATCTACACTCTGGACAATTGCTTGGAATATCGATGTTGCAAGAATGAATCAAAAAATAGGAGACAATTATAACGCAAACAACTCTCATGTTTATACCATTTGCAATTCTGAAAGCGTTCCGAAACTCTTTGAAGAACGTCTTAGGCGTTACGAAGATGAAGCAGGTCAAATTAGCAATTCATCAACATTAATAGACAGAATTTCATATTTACGGAAAAACAGAGAAAATGATATATCAAAGGCAATCATTAATATTGAAAATTCAATGAACGTTGATCTTTGCTTTTCTCGACTGTACAGGATCTATGTCTAAACATATCGAAGCGGCGAAAGATCATATACTAAAAGTGGCTAGTTACGTAAATAACAATAATTCAAATATCAAATTTTGGGTTGGTTTCTGTGGCTATCGTGATCACTACAATCGTAGTGATCGTTTACAAATTTTTGATTTTACTAACTCTCTTGAGACATTTAAAACGTATATAACAAACCAAGTTAAGGCTATACGTAATTACGATGACCCAGAAGATGTCTTAGGTGGTCTTAATGCTGCAATTACTGAGATGACTTGGAGCAATACCACTCGTGTTCTTATTCATATCGGTGATGCGCCACCACATGGTCGTCGTTTTACCAACTTAAGAGATTATTATCCAGATGGTGATCCGAATGGTTTAACTGCAGAAATTGTGCTAAATAAAATGCAATTAAAAAACATTTTATACCACTTTGGAAAAATTGATAATTCTACTAATGTTATGCTTAATGTATTTCGTGAAATAATTGGCAAGTTTCCTGTATTTGATCTTATGACTACGGGATGTAATCCTGAAGTATTAGTCAATAAATTTTGTAAGGCTACTTCTTCAGCCATCTTTTCTTCTATTACACTAACCACAACTTTAAGAAACTCGAAAAGCATTTACTCTTTGCAACGAAAAAAAATTCAAATCAATCCACACGAACCTGATTGGACTACTCATCCAGAAAAAACAGGAAAACTATTATGTTATGTTCCACCTAAAACTCTGGCTGAAGTTAAAGATGAATACTATTTTATTAATTCAAGCTTTATTGAAAAAGACATATCTTTTAAACTTGCATCGCAACCATTCTCTGTTGGTGCTGAACGATACGCTTATTTCGCACTTGATATAAGCCTTGGACAAGCCAATAAATTAGTGATAAAAAAGTATCATGACATTGAAATTAGCACAAAAGAAAAGTATTTAGAATCAGTGGAAATCTCTAATGTTGCTTGTTTTTTTTCAACAAAATTCAATGTAGCCACAAAGCGGGTTGGTATTGATAAAAAAGTTACATTTATTGATGTAGCAGTCTTATACGATAAGACAGATAATACTTACTATTCTGTAGAAAAATATATCAATAATGAAAATTTTACAAAATTTAACGCGAATAATGGTCTAATTACAGAATTTCATTCCATTCTCGAGGCATTCGCACATTTCACATATAAATACACCGAAGGATATTTGGTAGTTTATGACTTACAAGGTGTAGATCTGCATAATGAGTTCTTGTTAACAGATCCAGCCATACATTGTGTTGATTTATTAAGATTTGGGAAAACAAACTTAGGAAAGAGTGGAATTCAAAAATGTTTTTTGGCAAAACATAAATGAAATGATATTTGTAAAAAGTTAAAATTAAATAATGATATTTTGGAAGGACGTTGTGAAAATGAAATGGGAGTATTCGAATATTATCAAAAATCTGCAGATATAGGACATGCTGATGGATTATATAATCTTGGACATTGTTATGAAAATGGAATAGGAGTTGAAAAAAACTTAAAGAAGGCATTCGAATATTATCGAATATCTGCTGATATAGAATATGCTGATGGAATATATAATGTTGGACGTTGTTATGAAAATGGAATAGGAGTTGAAAAAGACATAAAGAAGGCACTCGAATATTATCAAAAAACTGCAGAAGTAGGACATGCTGATGGAATATATAATTTTGGACGCTGTTATGAAAATGGATTAGGAGTTGAAAAAGATATAAAGAAGGCATTCGAATACTATCAAAAATCTTCAGATATAGGACATGCTGATGGAATATATAATCTTGGACGGTGTTATGAAAATGGAATAGGCGTTGAAAAAGATATAAAGAAGGCATTCGAATATTATCAAAAATCTGCAGATATGGGACATGTAGATGGGATATATAATGTTGGACGCTGTTATGAAAATGGAATAGGAGTTGAAAAATATATAAAGAAGGCATTCGAATATTATCAAAAATCTGCAGATATAGGACATGCCAATGGAATTTATAATCTTGGATATTGCTATGAAAATGGGATAGGAGTTGAAAAAGATATAAAGAAGGCATTCGAATATTATCAAAAATCTGCAGATATAGAATATGCTGATGGAATATATAATATTGGACGTTGTTATGAAAATGGAATAGGAGTTGAAAAAGATATAAAGAAGACATTCGAATATTATCAAAAATCTGCAGATGTAGGACATGCTGATGGAATATATAATCTTGGATATTGCTATGAAAATGGAATAGGAGTTGAAAAAGATATAAAGAAGGCATTCGAATATTATCAAAAATCTGCTGATATAGGGCATGTAGATGGGATATATAATCTTGGACGTTGTTATGAAAATGGAATTGGAGTCAAAGATATAAAGAAGGCATTCGAATATTATCAAAAATCTGCAGATATGGGACATGTAGATGGGATATATAATGTTGGACGCTGTTATGAAAATGGAATAGGCGTTGAAAAATTTATAAACAAGGCATTCAAATATTATCGGAAATCTGCAGATATAGGGCATGCAGATGGAATATATAATCTTGGACGTTGTTATGAAAATGGAATAGGGGCTAAAAAACATATAAAGAATGCATTCAAATATTATCAAAAATCTGCAGATATAGGGCATGTAGATGGGATATATAATGTTGTGCGTTGTTATCAATTCGGAATAGGAGTTGAAAAAGATATAGAGGAGGCATTTGAATATTTTCAAAAATCTGCAGATATGGGACATGCCAGTGGAATATATAACCTTGGATATTGCTATGAAAATGGAATAGGTGTTGAAATAGACAAAAATAAGGCATTTGAATATTATCGGAAATCTGCTGATATAGGACATGCAGATGGAATATATAATCTTGGACGTTGCTATGAAAATGGAATAGGAATTGAAAAAGATATAAAGAAGGCGTTCGAATATTATCAAAAATCTGCAGATATAAGATATGCTGATGGAATATATAATGTTGGACGTTGTTATAAATACGGAATAGGCGTTGAAAAAGATATAGAGGAGGCGTTTGAATATTTTCAAAAATCCGCAGATATGGGACATGCCAGTGGAATATATAATCTTGGATATCGCTATGAAAATGGAATAGGAGTTGAAAAAGACATAAAGAAGGCATTTGAATATTATAAAAAATCTGCAGATATAGGACATGCTGATGGGATATATTATGTTGTGCGTAGTTATCAATACGGAATAGGAGTTGAAAAAGATATAAAGAGGGCATTCAAATATTTTCTAAAATCTGCTGATATAGAATATGCAGATGGAATATATAACTTTGGACGTTGTTATGAAAATGGAATAGGAGTCGAAAAAGACATAAACATGGCATTCGAATATTATCAAAAATCTGCTGATATAGGACATGCCGATGGAATATATAATCTTGGACATTGTTATGAAAATGGAATAGGAATTGAAAAAGATATAAAGAAGGCATTCGAATATTATCAAAAATCTGCAGATATAGGACATGCTGATGGAATATATAATCTTGGACGTTGTTATGAAAATGGAATAGGAGTTGAAAAAGATATAAAGAAGGCATTCGAATATTATCAAAAATCTGCAGATATGGGACATATAGATGGGATATATAATGTTGGACGCTGTTATGAAAATGGAATAGGAGTTGAAAAAGATATAAAGAAGGCATTCGAATATTATCAAAAATCTGCAGATATGGGACATATAGATGGGATATATAATGTTGGACGCTGTTATGAAAATGGAATAGGAGTTGAAAAATATATAAAGAAGGCATTCGAATATTATCAAAAATCTGCAGATATGGGACATATAGATGGGATATATAATGTTGGACGCTGTTATGAAAATGGAATAGGAGTTGAAAAAGATATAAAGAAGGCATTCGAATATTATCGAAAATCTGCAGATATGGGACATGCCAGTGGAATATATAATCTTGGATATTGCTATGAAAATGGGATAGGAGTTGAAAAAGATATAAAGAAGGCGTTCGAATATTATCAAAAATCTGCAGATATAGGACATGCTGATGGAATATATAATCTTGGACGGTGTTATGAAAATGGAATAGGAGTTGAAAAAGATATAAAGAAGGCATTCGAATATTATCAAAAATCTGCAGATATGGGACATATAGATGGGATATATAATGTTGGACGCTGTTATGAAAATGGAATAGGAGTTGAAAAAGATATAAAGAAGGCATTCGAATATTATCAAAAATCTGCAGATATGGGACATATAGATGGGATATATAATGTTGGACGCTGTTATGAAAATGGAATAGGAGTTGAAAAAGATATAAAGAAGGCATTCGAATATTATCAAAAATCTGCAGATATGGGACATATAGATGGGATATATAATGTTGGACGCTGTTATGAAAATGGAATAGGAGTTGAAAAAGATATAAAGAAGGCATTCGAATATTATCAAAAATCTGCAGATATGGGACATATAGATGGGATATATAATGTTGGACGCTGTTATGAAAATGGAATAGGAGTTGAAAAAGATATAAAGAAGGCATTCGAATATTATCAAAAATCTGCAGATATGGGACATATAGATGGGATATATAATGTTGGACGCTGTTATGAAAATGGAATAGGAGTTGAAAAAGATATAAAGAAGGCATTCGAATATTATCAAAAATCTGCAGATATGGGACATGTAGATGGGATATATAATGTTGGACGCTGTTATGAAAATGGAATAGGAGTTGAAAAAGATATAAAGAAGGCATTCGAATATTATCAAAAATCTGCAGATATGGGACATATAGATGGGATATATAATGTTGGACGCTGTTATGAAAATGGAATAGGAGTTGAAAAAGATATAAAGAAGGCATTCGAATATTATCAAAAATCTGCAGATATGGGACATGTAGATGGGATATATAATGTTGGACGCTGTTATGAAAATGGAATAGGAGTTGAAAAAGATATAAAGAAGGCATTCGAATATTATCAAAAATCTGCAGATATGGGACATGTAGATGGGATATATAATGTTGGACGCTGTTATGAAAATGGAATAGGAGTTGAAAAAGATATAAAGAAGGCATTCGAATATTATCAAAAATCTGCAGATATGGGACATATAGATGGGATATATAATGTTGGACGCTGTTATGAAAATGGAATAGGAGTTGAAAAAGATATAAAGAAGGCATTCGAATATTATCAAAAATCTGCAGATATGGGACATGTAGATGGGATATATAATGTTGGACGCTGTTATGAAAATGGAATAGGAGTTGAAAAAGATATAAAGAAGGCATTCGAATATTATCAAAAATCTGCAGATATGGGACATATAGATGGGATATATAATGTTGGACGCTGTTATGAAAATGGAATAGGAGTTGAAAAAGATATAAAGAAGGCATTCGAATATTATCAAAAATCTGCAGATATGGGACATGTAGATGGGATATATAATGTTGGACGCTGTTATGAAAATGGAATAGGAGTTGAAAAAGATATAAAGAAGGCATTCGAATATTATCAAAAATCTGCAGATATGGGACATATAGATGGGATATATAATGTTGGACGCTGTTATGAAAATGGAATAGGAGTTGAAAAAGATATAAAGAAGGCATTCGAATATTATCAAAAATCTGCAGATATGGGACATGTAGATGGGATATATAATGTTGGACGCTGTTATGAAAATGGAATAGGAGTTGAAAAAGATATAAAGAAGGCATTCGAATATTATCAAAAATCTGCAGATATGGGACATATAGATGGGATATATAATGTTGGACGCTGTTATGAAAATGGAATAGGAGTTGAAAAAGATATAAAGAAGGCATTCGAATATTATCAAAAATCTGCAGATATGGGACATGTAGATGGGATATATAATGTTGGACGCTGTTATGAAAATGGAATAGGAGTTGAAAAATTTATAAACAAGGCATTCAAATATTATCAAAAATCTGCAGATATAGGGCATGTAGATGGGATATATAATGTTGGGCGTTGTTATCAATACGGAATAGGAGTTGAAAAAGATATAGAGGAGGCGTTTAAATATTTTCAAAAATCTGCAGATATGGGACATGCTGATGGAATATATAATCTTGGACGTTGTTATGAGAACGGAATAGGAGTTGAAAGAGACATAAAGAGGGCATTCGAATATTATCAGAAATCTGCAGATATAGGACATGCCGATGGAATATATAATATTGGACGTTGTTATGAAAATGGAATAGGAGTTGAAAAAGATATAAGGAAGACGTTTGAATATTATCAAAAATCTGCAAGTATAAGACATGCTGATGGGATATATAATGTTGGGCGTTGTTATGAAAATGGAATAGGAATTGAAAAAAAATATAAAGAATGCATTCAAATATTACCAAAAATCTGCAGATATAGGGCATGTAGATGGAATACATAATGCTGTGCGTTGTTATCAATACGGAATAGGAGTTGAAAAATATATAGAGGAGGCGTTTGAATTTTTTCAAAAATCTGCAGATATGGGACATGCCAGTGGAATATATAACCTTGGATATTGCTATGAAAACGGAATTGGTGTCGAAATAGATAAAAATAATGCAGGCAAATATTATTTTAAAGCCGCACAACATTATCAAGAAGGAATCGGAGTCACAAAAGATGTGTATAAAGCAGTCGAATGTTATCAGAAAGCCGCTGATATGGGCCATGCTGCAGGAGTATATTATGTTGTTTATTGTTATGAAAACGGAATTGGTGCCAAAATAGATAAAAACAACGCTGGCAGATATTATTTTATGGCCGCACAATATTATCAAGAAGGAATAGGAGTCACAAAAAATACGTATAAAGCATTCAAGTATTATCAGAAAGTTACTGACATGGGCCATGCTGCAGGTGCATATAATGTTGGTTGTTGCTATGAAAACGGAATCGGTGTCGAAATAGATAAAAATAATGCAGGAAAATATTATTTTATAGCCGCACAATATTATCAAGAAGAAATAGGAGTCACAGGAGATGTGTATAAAGTATTTGAGTCTTATCAGAAATCCGCCGACATGGGTCATGCTGCAGGAATATATAACATTGGTAATTGTTATGAAAACGGAATCGGAGTCACAAAAGACGTGCATAAGGCATTCGAGTATTATCAGAAAGCCGCCGACATGGGCTATGCTGCAGGAGTATATAACGTTGGTTATTGCTATGAAAACGGAACTGGTGTTGAAATAGATAAAAATAATGCAAGCAAATTTTATTTCAAAGCCGCACAATATTATCAAGAAGGAATTGGAGTCATAAAAGATGTGCATAAAGCATTTGAATATTGTCAGAAAGCCGCCGTCATGGGCCATGTTGCAGGAGTATATAATATTGGTAATTGTTATGAAAATGGAATCGGAGTCACAAAAAATGTGTATAAAGCATTCAAATATTATCAGAAAGCCGCCGACATGGGCCATGCTGCAGGTGTATATAATGTTGGTTGTTGCTATGAAAACGGAATCGGTGTCGAAATAGATAAAAATAATGCAGGCAAATATTATTTTAAAGCTGCAAAATATTATCAAGAAGGAATTGAAGTCACAAGAGATGTATATAAAGCATTTGAGTATTATCAGAAAGCCGCTGATATGGGCCATATTGCAGGGGTATGTAATGTTGGTCATTGCTATGAAAACGGAATTGGTGTCGAAATAGATAAAAATAATGCATGTAGGTATTATTTTATAACCGCACAATATTATCAAGAAGGAATAGGAGTCACAAAAGGTGTGCATAAAGCATTTGAATATTATAAGAAAGCCGCTGACATGGACCATGCTGCAAGTATACATAATGTTGGTTATTGCTATGAAAATGGAATTGGTGTCACAGTAGATGTGCATAAAGCACTAGAATATTATCAGAAGGCCATCGACATGGGCCTTGCTGCAGGAACATACAATGTTAGTCACTACTATAAAGGAATCACAAGATATGTGGATAAAGCATTAGAGTGGTACCAGAAAGTCGCTAGCATGGGCCGTGCTGTAGGAGTCGCAGAAGTATATAATGCTGGTTATCGACATGAAAATGGAATCGGAGCCACAAGAGATGTGTATAAAGCATTCGAGTATTATAAAAAAGCCGCTGACATGGGGCATGCCGCAGGAGCATATAATGTTGGTCATTACTATGAAAATGGAATCGGCGTCAAAATGGATAAAAATGATGCAGTCAAATATTATTTTAAAGCCGCACAATATTACCAACATGACGAGAAGGACTCTCACAAAGCCTTTGAATGTTACCGTAAAATTGCAAATATGGGCAATATTATTGGAATGACATTTATCGCTCAACGATATCGGAATGGATTCGGTGTAGAAAGAGATTTACAAAAAGCAAATTATTGGTCTATAAGATAAAAATAATTGATTTTGATGATTTGTATGTTATATAATTATTAATAAAATAGATTAGATCGAAAAATTTAAAAACAGGTATTGATCTGGTTAGTTTAGTTGATGATATTTTGACAAAGTTATTAATTTTATTTTATAACAGATGCATATAGATGTACGTTTGTTGAAAATAAATACAAAATACCGTGGATTCCTTATGATGAATTTAAAGATATCAAACAGATAGGAGAAGGTGGATTTGCAACTGTATATCACACAAGTTGGCTAGATAAAAGTCAAAATTTTGTTTTAAATGCAGCACTCAAAATTCTTCACTTAGATAGTTTTAGACAGTTTCATGAAGAGTTGAAAGCATATTGTGAAATGGGAGATATAAAACCATCATTTTTAAAATGTTATGGAATATCAAAACATAATGAAAAACATATACTTGTTTTAGAGTATGCTAATAAGAGATCGTTAAGTAAAAATCTTTTGGATGTATCGCAAATGGAATGGAAAAAAAAGTTAAAGTTATTACATTGCATGAGTTCTGATCTTGAAACAATCCATTCTCTAGGATATATTCATCGTGACTTGCATAGTGGTAATATTTTGCAGGATGATATAGACAATGCATACATTGCGGATTTAGGGCTTTCATTATCTGAGAAAGGAAAAAATAAAGGAGTCTATGGTGTCTTACCCTATCTCGCACCAGAAGTCTTGCAAGGAAAACTGTTCACTCAAGCAGTCGATATTTATGCTTTCGGAGTTATCATGGCTGAGATGACAACTGGACAAAGGCCTTTTGATGGCTATAAATTTGATCAAAATCTCGCGGTAAAGATTTGCATGGGATTACGACCCGAATTCACACCTGGAACTCCAGAATGTTATATTGAATTAGCTAAACAATGTATGGATCCCGAACCGCAAAAACGCCCTAATGTTAAAGAACTTAACTTAGAACTTTATAAATTGTATAAAATCATAAATTCAGATAAATCAAATTTAGATGATAGCTCTGGTACTTATATAAATAATCAATTTTATAAAGTTGATATTATTATGAATCAATTTTTGGATGCTGATGAAAAAATTAAAGAGTTACCGATCGTTGAACAAAAACATCCGGATCACATGTACACAAGTAAACTAATTAGCACACAGGAAATCATCAAAAGTTTGTCGCAAATAATTGGCAGCAATCCGGTATCAGATGTAGAGATTACAGATTTTGTTAATATTTTATAAGCTCAAGATTTTTACGAATTTATAATCAAATTATTTTGGTTTGGGATATTTTTTTTATTGTCATTAGCATTGAATTTAGTGTAGTACCAATCAAACTAATTTAGGTATAAATTATTATTAGTTTAAGAAAAGGCTAAGAAAACCTTGCAGAAATATAATTTAAAAAACAATTCTATTGTGCGCGATTTTTTAAATTATTTTTTTTTTTTTTTTTTTTGCATTGATCCGCACTTTCAAGTTTTGCTCATAGTTGCTATTATAAAAAAATTTTTAAATTAATCACAGTTTAAGGAATTGTTTTTTATTTTTATTACGATACACGAAATATTGAAATTGAGAATAACAATTACTGTATATTAATTATATTGCAATATTATAAGGAGATTTTTTAACGTCTTAAATTTTGCAAGATTGTTTGCACCATGTTTGGTACGGAACTAAATTGCTTTTTTAAAACTAGTAATAAACCGGAGACATTTTATAGGCTGGGACCTTATGTATTAGGTTTTGATTTAAATAAAGTTTAGTACCGTAACTTATATTATCATCAAAATAAATTATAATATGAATAAAAATTTAATCGTTAATTTGTTAATAATTCATAAAGTTATAAGAACAGCAATCTCTGCCATTAAACTAATCTCTATTATAAACATGTAGTTTTCAGTATATTAAATCTTGATACGAAGAATTTTGAAAATATATATTCATTAGCGACACTTGAAGATCAAGTATCCCAATGACAGGGTCATGGAAAATTTTCGAAAGCAATTTTTTAATATGTAATTTTTCAAATTTCGAAAATTTTGAAATTTTTTGGATACAATTTTTATCATGTGGTCATAAAATGATTGACTTTTAATCGTTTAAACATGTGATTTCTGCCAATATTCGAAATAAATCGAAATTTTATCTAAGTCGATCGAAATTTTTACCGAAATTTTTTACCGAAATGATATTTCCGTGTCCCTACCCAATGATCATCACATCACGTGAATTTATGCAATGAAGTTACTTTTATAAAGTGATTATTTAACATCAACCATAAAGAACTATTAAAATGATTATTAACACTAGCCATAAGGAACTATTAGAATGATTATTAAAACTCATATGACTGTCATTTTCATTCAACACTATTTTCATCTCGCATATTATGCAATGGACATTTGAAGAAGATGTAGATTGTTCACCTATATATCGTGGAATAGTGGATAAATCCGTATATTGCCTTGCCATTACGACAATATAGAAGTTGGATCTGTTATCAATTGGATACTAAATTTAATAATAAAATCCGTCTAGATTTAATATGAAAACAGATAATGGATCCATGCTCTACTATATTGTAAAATTGATATTGATTAAAAGCGGTTAAATCTAACCTATCGTTTAATGACGGGTCCAACATCTGGTACTGTAGTGATTTTAAATAAAAAGGTCGATTCAAATATAATATATGAAAACGAAAAGTATGATTGAAGAAATGAAACCTGTGACACTAAAGAACCACTTAAATTTTTATTATCATTAATAAATGTGGCGGATTATGCTGAAAATGGATTATGTTGAAAATTTGGGGTCTCTATTTAAACCTATAATACCTGATACCTACTAAAATCCACATATACTCTTATTGATAAAACCACACCCTAACCTAACTATAAAAAAAAAAAAGACCACAAAAAAGGCCCTAAAAAATTTTACAATTTTCAGCATAATCCCCAACAATAATTATTGTACACTTCTTATGTGAGCACCTAGCCATTTTCATGCATGTTATTGGGTCAATTCTAATACATGATACACAAACTTTGTTCACCTCCTATCGGAGGTGAACAAAATTTGTGTATTACGTTTAGAAATGACCCAATAAGATGCAGAAAATGGCTAGGTGCTTACGTCAGAAATATACAATATAGTTATTGGGTCATGTTGTTAACGATAATCGCTGATTTCTTCACAGCAGACACCGCGTTATGACGTGCCCTTTGGTCACGTCACGTCATAAGCACACAGTGTCCTAGTGAATAATCAGTTATCATCAACAACATGACCAATAACAAGTACATTTGAATTACGTATTATTATTAGACTTCTGATTAATTGATTTCTACAGGGGTCGTTAAAATCAAAATTATCATCATTACAGGGGCGGGAGCCGGACATCGCCTAAATCTAGTACACCATAGATAGGTCGGTTCCTCTGCTCCAGCCCAACAGTTAGACTTTCCTTAGAAAGTTCTAAAACTAAATATATAAGTTTTATAGATCTTACCAAATACTATTTAAATTTTTCTTTTTCTTTTTTATTTTCTTTTATTTTTTTTTCTTTTCTTTTTTTTTGTGTTGAACTTTTTGATTAAAAGCTTTTACTATTTAAATTTAACATAAATTTGATTTATCTGGCACGTTACGGAAATACATACAAAAATAAGAGCTCCGTTTGCCATCTTTATATTGGATTATTAATTTTTTTTTTCTTGACTGTTTATCCGATTTGTGTAAAATTCTAGAGTAATTATATAGTTTCTAACTTATCAAAATCTCCTGGATTATGGAATGTCTACGACTCTTGCACATTGTGCTTTCCGGATTTCACTTTCAGTATTGGTAATATGATGTTTTCAATGTTCTCTAAGAAAATCAATTTGTAATTTTTTATTAATAAACATAAAAAAATTGTCAGAGAATATTAAAATATTGTAAATTAAATTTACAATACTGATTAAAACTCGTTGGCTCAATCAACAGGTTATTACTAAAAGTCAAGGCAGATTCTCAAAAAAAAAAAAAAAATTATTATTTCAATCATATCGTATGGGCGAAAATTCTTGATGGGAATGTTGTGATTATTAAAATTAAATGATATATGTAATGATTTATAAGTGATTTATAAATAATTTATAAATATTATACCAGCTAAGGAAAGCAATTAAGTACAATAATGACTATAATTATTATGTGGTTTCATAAACTGTTTTATAAGCGGATTAGCCAAGACAAGCAAATAACCAATCAAATACAATCGTATATTGATTGGATTAAATTTTATGAAATATTATAACATTAATTTTAATCATCAAAAAAATTCGCCCATACGGGCTTAAGTGGTAAATTTTGAAACTCGGAGTATTTAAAGCAAGAAATTGAGGTTAAATTCGAATTTAAAAATTAAATATAAAATTTCAATCTTATATTGTCTGTATATAGATACTATATCCACTGCTTGTGAAGCTGTAAGCAGGACTATAAAATTTTATGATAAAACGATAAAATTCTAACATTGCAAGCATTACAATATAAGTCGGAGACAATATCAGCAATAGACCAATCCTGATCTAAGACATGTAAAGAAATTATGATCATCCGAAAATACTGTACAACATTAGGAACATCGGATTTACTTCACTTCAAAACGTTCCATGTCTTACAGTACGATCGCAAAAATGATTTAAATGATCGTCATCGCTAAAATTACAACAAATATATATGATACACGTCTTTTTTCATCTTGGCAAAAAAAAAAAAAAATTTACAAACGACATTACACATCCATCATGAAATCCATATTCTCTACCGTTATCATTAGTATAATTTTGAGCATAGCGTTTATTTTAACGTGGACTCCGACTATTAAAAGTAAATGATAAATTAAAATTAAAGCATTCGCTAAATTCAAATAATAAATAATGGCATTTCCATTTTTCCAAACTAATATCCAATCTTGAAATTCTTTTAATTGTGTAGCTGAATTCGCTGATTGTTCGACAGGTGAAGGAAAACGTGATTGCCATTCAGGCTTTGCTTGCAGTTCTAATGAAGATTGCGTATTCAAGACTTGTGAAAATTTTGTCTGTGTACGTAATTTAAAAAACGGTTGCACAGTGGGAGGCAAGAAACATGATTGTAATCTAGGTGATCCATGTGCATCTAGCGATGACTGTAAAACGCCTGGTTGTGAAGGAGATGAAGGAGAAGATGAAGGAAAAGGTGTTTGTGTTTGATCATAGATTTAGTTTTATTGAATATATAAATTTGAATTTTTTTTTTTTTTTTGATCGATTTTCAAGTTCGTGTTTAATGATTAATATTTGACTCACCGGAAATTTATAATTTTTTATTTATTGAATTTGTACCTTCTCTTGTATGTGAATAGTTTACACATTATTGCTATCAATGACTTTTAAGATTGGCCCTATGAATTATTAGAGTTATGAAATTCTCATAAATTCTTGGTACAAGTGATAAATTGACGATAGTTATTGATTTTCGGTGTTATCAAAGTTTAGAAAAAATGTATATTTTATTATCGCTGATAATTGAAATAAAATTTCGAAAGCTCGCTGGTTCGAGTAATAACCAAAATACAGTACTTGGACTTTAACAAGTTGAATTCTCAAGCAATTTTGATTATTGATACGTTTTTTATTATTGAGCTTAACTGACAAGAACAGTCTTTGCTATAAATTTCTGAACAAACTAAATAAATAAATTATATGTTCTAGATGTAAGAATTTAATCCCAATAATAAACGCGGATTTATGAGCACTAAATATAGTGAGATTTCTTTAAATGTACCCTTCTTAAATGCACACTCAAATTCTGCCTAAACATATACTTAACCAATAAAAATGTTGATGCTTCTAGAGTGTATTTCAGTGATGTTAAATGACCTGGTCATTTGAAAAATTTTTAAATGACCTCAAATGACCCTGAAATGGCCGGTCATTTAATTTTGGGTCATTTGCAAATGACTCGTGACCAAATGACCATGGTCATTTGCAAATGACCGGGGTCATTTGAAGGTCATTTGGGTTATTAGTAGTGATATGGTAGTCAAAATCCATGTAAACTTTGATGATTGACATATCATCACCCGTTAACGTCTTAGTACGATACGTGTTAAGGGGTAAGAATTATAAAATTCTAGATAGCACGTCAACGTGGCATCTACTTATTTCGCGGGTAATACAAACTCCTGGGGAGGAAATAGCCAATCGGAGAGTGCAAAAATTTGACTATTCCAGATCAGCCTGACAAAGAATCCGAACACACGCAAAAGAAGAAAAAAGCAAATACTAATATTTAAATCGATCTTGGTGCAAATGACGGGATGAAATCTTACATATTGTAAGCATCACTCTAACCCTATAGTCTCTAACCTTAAGACCCTAACCCTAAATTTTTATCTCACGCACTTAGTTTATTTACAAAATTGGAGATGTATTACCCACGCAAATAAGTAAAATGCGTCAACATATTGGGCTTAGTAATGTTAGAAAGCACGCTAATGTGCAGATAACATGTTAACGTGTCATATATTAAATTCAAATGCATATAAACGAATGAATTTGACTTCAAACAGGAAGTTTTTACTAATTTAATTTTAATAATTAAAAATCTTTTTTTTGCTATAAATTTGCACAATACCTGACATACTTTTGATAAGTATCATAAACCTCATTAAGTATGTACGTTATGAGAGGCTAAATGAACCCTCCATGTAAGTATCGCAACTATACACTAGTAAGACTAACTAAAATCAACTAAACTACTCTAACAATAGTAAGGCTTCGATTGAGGCATGGATAGACTTGGTCCAGCTCTAGATTATGTCACGAGGCTCTAATATGAGGTCACGAGATTAAAATCGATGATTAAGATTCTTAACGTATGTGATCACGGAGTTTTTGAAATCAATCATGGTAATTTAGCATAGGACAACCCAGTTTTTATTTAAAGGTAAATATTACTTTCGAGAACTGGAGTAAATGGACTTAAAAGATTATAATATTTTGAATTATTTTTGACTTCGAATTTCATAGTTTAATCAAGTTTTAATTAATTGTTATTTCCACCAATAAAATTCAAATGACCCAATAGGTCATTTCATTCTTGAAATGACCCAATGACCGGTCATTGGTCATTTGAGTCATTTGGGTCATTTCAGGTCATTTAACATCACTGATGTATTTAGAGAGACTTAACTATCGGTATACAGTATCTTGTTCACAAATAGAGAAAAAATAATGAATTATTCAAAGAGTTTATTCTTAAGTTTTAATGTGATACTGGGTCAAAGGTTACAAAAATTTATATGTACAGAGGTTTCAAACATATAATATATAATGTTATCATATTTAAATAATGTACAATTTTGTTAAATAAAGTTGTTTTTATGACAAACGAATTTGTTTATTATTAAATATATACATATCAGGATCGTGAGACTACTTCCTTGTAGAAATCTTTATACTTTTAATTCACACTTTTAATTCACCTATTGTAAGAGAATCCACGCACGAGCAACTATAACATTTAATCTTTACAATAAGATTTTATAATCTATAAAAATATAAATAAATAAAGTATTGTGATGAATTTTTCTACTAATAGTATTCTTTATCGAATTCAGCCGAGCGATACTTAGCTAAATTTTATGAGAACAGCTGCAATGTTATTTCCATGTGTTGCATAACGGCATATGAATGGCATTACTTTGATGAAAGAAATTTCTTATTTCAAGCATTTATATTTTGAAAAAATTTTTTTTTATCAGACCAATCTGTAGATATGGAATTAATAATATATGAATATTTACCTTGAAAATGTCCTTATAGTACATAGTGGTAACTATGTCTTGTAAAGTCATTTTCAAGGAAAAATCCTATATATTGCTAAATAAGTGCAATAGCTGCGCGACGTTGTCATGTCAAACAGGAACGGATAAATATTATTAATCGGAATAGTCGCATTTAGACAATTCTAATACAAATAGAGACAAAAAGTTGTACATGATTTAGAATTAACACTCTTTACCACTTCTTTCTTTAATTAAGTATAAGGCAGTATAGTATTTTCATATGCCTAGTTGGTCAAATACAAATACAATATTTGAATTCGATCGAATAATTATCAATTAGTTTCATCAATTGTCCTAGAATTGTAGATTATTTACTGATCAATTATGACAGATGCGATCGTTAATACAGTATCATTAACCAAACTACAATGTTTTTAATTAAAGGCTAGGATAAATGGTTCTTAAGGATCATTATCGATTGAATGCCGTCTCTAGTGCCCGGGTTTTATCAAAAAAAAAATAAAATAAAATTATACATAGTACATATCCGTGGGTACTTAAGCAAGTTGGGGGTATTATGTTCGGGGAGTCTAATACGTAGTATAATCAGAAATATATGATCATGATTAAATCACTATAAATTATGGTAATGATAATACTTTACGTTTAATGACATTAATTATAAAATAATTATTACGCAGTAGATTTAAATCTCTACATATGTATTTGTACTTATTTTAATAAGATATATTTTCCTTGTTTACAATGCTTGCTATATCGAATATATAATAATTAATAAGAAATGTTATCATGGCTCTGTTATTGAAATAAATTTAAATTCTGGGTCATAATATCCAGGTCTTATACTATTTTTTCAAAAATTTTTTTGTAATATATCTGACGGAGTATTAGACAAGGGGGGTACTAGAGGCAGTGCGGCACGGTATTTGATTACTCACGTAACAATTAGCATAACAAATAAAAACTCGTAATAAGCTATCAGGAATTAGAGGTAGCATTAGGTCATGTTCTGTTGTATCAATGTACAGTAATGCAATATTTAATTCCCACGTATTTATCTGATTTCAAAGAAGCGAGTGTTACTGGGTGATAATTCAGCAAAGCAGATTTTTGTGTTACACAAATATTAATTTTCGATAATAGATTATAACTAATATTTGAATCATTATTATTTAGCGAATATTCTAAATGTTTCAACTCATTATTGAGACATGGAATTACCTTGAAACTTTCACAAGTTGTTTATAAATTATCTAAAAATAAAGCTATGCTTTAAGATTCTCTATTAACATGTAAGTTTTGGGCATTCGTCTTGCAGAGCGTTCTAAACTTTATCAATTAGAACGAAAAAACTTTACCTTAAACTTGAAGTTAAAATTTAACTAGAACTTCGCAAAAAAAAAAATCAACATACTGTAGTTATTTTGAGATAGCTCTGACGGAGTGTTTTCAATCGAAAGAAATTCGATAAATAGGTAAAATATTTGTGTGAAAACTTTAGAATTTTACGCTTTTCTTTATCATTTTAATTTACAATCTGATCATAGTAAAATGATCAATATAGCTGATATAGTTTTGATTACTTAGTTGATTTATCACCCTAGTGTGTTACCGTTACCGTTACCGTAGTGTTACAAGCCGGCTAGAGCAGCCGCGGCTAAGGCAGCTTAGCCGGCTAAGCCAGCTGATATAAGTGTATCGGCTGGCTAATATGGCTAAGGGTATACCATTCACGTGATAAGTATATATAATAATAGATCAAGTCGAACACAGATCTATATACAAACTTTAATTATTGATACAGCAATAATAAACATTTGCTGAATTGTTAGAGGTATGTGCCAAAAGACTTCTATTTAAAAGCAAACTTTTTTTTATTTCGTATTGAGTTTTTTATATATAAATTAAATCTAATTGAAATACTTCCAGATCTCTGAAAGATCTGTTATATTTTAGTAACGTTAAAGCATTTTATACTGTGGTCAGAAAATCAGAAATAAAGATATATGTTATGATTTTTCTTATGAAAATTAAGGTTCTATATTTAACAAGTTAATGCGTCGCGCTAATGCAGTGAGCCTTGAGAATTATATTACTAATTTTTTGGTAGAAGAACAAATTGTACTTATTTAAGGATTGTACTTATTTAAGGATTAATATAGTTATCTATTCTTACTTGAGGTGCGTACATTTATATATTGCAAGCATAAAATAATGCCTCAGGAAGAGAAATTTAGGTCATACTGCTGTTATCATAAATTCTGGGACACTTAGTAAAAAATTTGCTGAATGATTTTTATGCTGATTCAGTTAAGTTATTGATTTCGGCACAATTGGTATATATTAGTCATTAGTCAGCCACTTAGCCGAAATTTTTATCAGTTGGCTAAGCCAGCTGATAAAAACCAATCGGCTTGTAACACTACGTTACCGTTACCGTGTGTTACAACGCACGTTTCTGAATTACAACGTTTCACAATTATTACGTATATATATCGGGCGTTATCCGTATTTGTACGTACTGTACGTACTTAATACCGATACGTACAGTACGTACAATACAATTTAAAATGATAACATTACCAAACGAATGCCTTCTTGAAATATTTAACAATTTCCGAGATTATCATAGATGCTTATATTCATGCCTTCTCGTAAACCGTCAATGGTGTAGAATTGTAGTACCAATACTATGGAGTGAACCATTATTATATTTCGAAGATAAAAGACTTATCAACATATTTCTCTCAGAATTAAATGAAGAAGAACGAACTCCATTAATTTCACTTAATTTAAAAATTCCAAATAATTCAAATCCATTATTTATTTATGCAAATTATACTATATCTGTTGGAAATTCTTTAAATGGTGGAATTGTAAATTGGCTTAATCATAAAGCATATAAATCTTATAAATCTGGAAATTTACTTTATCCTAATGATTGTCCGATTGTAAGTTCCATTAAATCTTCTTTGATTTCAATGTTTTTAAGAACAAGCAATAAACTCAAGTATTTAAGTATTGATGGAATTTTTTACAACGAATTATTAGTAAAAATTCTTTATAAAAATACTACTATTACTTTCTTAAGCCTTTATAATAATCATCTTGATTTGGAAGGAAAAAAAGTATTTACTGAAGCTCTTTATCAAAACAATTCTATAACCTTTTTAAATTTTGATTATAATCCTCTTGGTCTTGAAGGGATAAAAACTTTAGCAAAAGCTCTTTGTAAAAATACTACATTGGCTTCTTTAAATCTTGAATATAATCAACTTGGTGACGAGGAAGGTAGTGCATTAGCAGAGTTTCTTTGTAAAAATACTTCTCTAACCTTCTTAAATATTTGTAATAATCAACTTGGTTCTGAAGGTGTGAAAGCATTAGCTGAAGCTCTTTGTAAAAATTTTACTTTAACTTCTCTAAATATCAGCAATAACTTAATTGGTTTTGAAGGAGGAAAGTCGTTAGCAAAAGCTCTTCGTATAAATACAACTTTGACATTCCTAAGTCTTGGTCATAATCGAATTGGATTTGAAGGGGGAAAAGCGTTAGCGGAAGCTCTTTATGTAAACAATACTCTGACTTCTTTAATGCTTTATAGTAATGGACTTGGTTCTGAAGGGGGAAAAGCTATTGCAAATGCTCTTTGTAAAAATACTTCTTTAACTTCTTTAGATATTAGTAATAATATAATTGGTTCTATCGGAGGAAAAATGTTTGCAGAGACTCTTTGTATAAACACCACACTGACTTCATTAGATCTTGGTGCTAATAAAATCGGATCGGAAGGTGGAAAAGCACTAGCTGAATCTCTTTGTATAAATACTTCTCTTACTTGCTTAGATCTTTATAAGAACCATCTTGGATATAAAGGAGGAAAGGCATTAGCCGAATCTCTTGCCAAAAATACTACTTTGACTACCTTGAATCTTTATGATAATAAATTAGCTTTTAAAATGGCTAAAACATTGAAAAAAGCTTTTATTACAAATACTAATATAACTTCTTTGAGTCTTTAACAAATTTGATTAAAATGATAAAGTTATTTGTATGAATATTATTAAAAATAATAAATAAATATTATTAGTTCGAGTTTCTTCATTTCTCCTTCTTAAAGGTTTTCAGTGAAAATTAAACCAGACTTCGCCTTTAATCATTAATGCAATATATAGATCTTTTGTCTAATACTATAGTGTAACTAAAATTTCTTTTGCATTTTAAAATAAAAAACGTTTTTTAAGAATCACTAAATGATCTTACTCAGTATCATAGGATATGATCGGTTGATCACATAAATTGAATATCGACTTTACAAATCATGTGAAAACTATCCAATCATAATTTTTTATTTGTTATAAATAATTTTATATATACACGAACTAAAAAAAAACTTGAATTTATATAATACATACATAACAACTCAATATTACAGTGAAAGTCTTGTCTCCAAAAATCGTCATTCAAGCAGTCCAGAAATAAAGAAATAAAGACCAGATTTTAAGATTATTACAAAAACAAATTATTGCGTTCTATATTGGCTACAACAAAGAAAGTAAGCCAATTGCTAAATTTTGAAGGTTTCCGACTTATTCTAACCTTCTGAAATATTCTGCCTGACAGCAACCTATCCCTATCTGTGCTTTTCTATTTATTTTCATGACAACTAAAAATTATTTCATTCTTATTCCTTACAAATTCTGGGTACTTGATAACTTCATTGCTTTCTATCTTGGCTATGACAAAGAAATGAGCTACTTAATAACTTTATTGTTTCTATCTTGGCTATGAAAAGAAAATGAGCCACTTGATAACCTTATTTCTTTCTAACTTGGCTATGACAAAGAAAATTAGTCAGACAAAAAAGAAGCTCATCAAACATTTTATAATTCTGTAGTTACCAAGAAGAAATAAGCGCCAATATAATGCTTCACAAGAAGCATGTAACCATGCTAGACTACTCTTAGACAATAAAAAGGTTAGGTGATTTAGATAGTGATATAATTTGAATAGTAGGCACTTGCAGCTCTTATCTGTGAAAATTTTCTAACATGTTGTTTTCATTCTGCTTGGTCATATTACCAAGTTGGATTTTGACAAACCCAAATATATATTATATATTTGATCATTAGTATCAAACTCAAAAACTAATCAAAATTTGTTAAATAAATATGCAATGCATTTAATATCTGTTTTATTTGTAACTAGTTTAATAGATGGTGGTTCATGCTACCTATCTTATTCAGTATTTTTTTTAAAATTATTAGCAACTTATTATTGCTACAAAAAGTGCAACAAAAAAAAAAGGCCAAAACTACTAAACAAAATTATTAAATTATAAATAGCAAATAATTTTATTTAAGGGTAGGGTGTCAACATTTCTAAATTCATATAAAATAGAATGTAGATCAACTTTGTGTAACAATAACATATATTATCATGTAAACATCACATGAACTGACCAATCAGCATTAGCAATTCTTTGTACAACCCAGAAAAACATATAGCGACCTTGGAGATTTTAATTATATATGAAGTTAATTTTTTTTAAAGCAATAATATAGCGCAACTTCACTATTAGAAACAAACTGGATTACCAGTAAACTATATATTACATAAATTTGATACCAATTGGTTAAGATGTTAAAAAGTTTTATTAGAAGTATTTTTTTATTTACTATAAAAATTTAATATACCACGTAGATCATATGAAAAATAATCTACATATACTCTATCCTTAATAAAGCTTTTTTAAAATTTTAATATGTTGTAAAGCTAGTTTTTTTGATTCTAATGATTAAAATTGGTTTAGTAGATAAAAAATTATATGTATTTAATTTTACTAATTTTTTTATATGTTTTTTATATATTTTGTTATAAAAAAACTACTATTTTAGACTATATTACGATAACACAGGTTTAATTAAACTATTTTAAAAAACTATTATTTATTTTTTTAATTATTCTAAAATCAAAGTTAGATCTAAGATAAGGCCATACAAAATAAATTTCTTGGTTTACATAACATAAAATAAAATTTTTGACCCGGCCACCTGGATTTTTTTTTTTTTAAAAAAAATTTTTTTATATATCAAATTAATAAATTGTTGCATATTCTATGCCTAATGGAATTGTTACGTAAAACATTTCATTTGCGACCCAGTCCCACCCCCAGAAATGAATAAAAACAAAAAAATTCATCTCTGACACATTAAACTGGATTTTTCTAAATTTATCACATGCAAATCGATATACAATACAGTATTTGGTTAAGGTTGATTTGGTATTATCATTGTACCCACCAGGGGTCTAGACCCATTGACCTCATTTCTATGTCTAATTAAAAAAAAAATCTATAGTTTTCAATTTTTGGACCCGGCCAGGTTATGTAAACCAAGAAATTTATTTTGTATAGCCTAATTTAAAATTTTGATTTTTTTTATTTATTCGAGTTTACTAAACACACACCACTGGTGCCAACACCACAATGATTTTTACTAATCACATTTTTTAAATGCAGTGCAATATAAAGATCTTGTATAATATAAATTTTTTTCATTTTGCTATATTTTTAAAAAATACTTTCGAACTCAAAATTATATTTATGAAACCACCTTTTTTTAAAAAAAAAATTTCTTGTGAAATTTCACTATATACTATGCCTCACTCTAACTTCTAACTATTATCTCTAACTTAACATTTATTAAATTCAATTATTGTTAATTTTTTTGTTATTTTTTTATATTAATCTTCATATTACACTACATACTGGTATTGAACACCAGTAGTACATTTTAGTAAACTTATATTTTTTTATAAATTTTTATACAATATAGCTCTTTTAGTATTGTTCTAAATTAAGTATAGCAAAATTTTTACAAAATACAAGAAGCTTAAAATCAATTTGTAAAAAGTTTTATTGATAAATATTGCTAAAATTTAGTACAATAAAAGTAATAGTATTAAAATATATTTTATCAACATTTTATATATATTAATATGCACTCTCCCTGTTGATCACTTGTTTGCAAATTTTCTTAACATCTTATAATTTTAAATCTTATTAAGTTAACTGGGTTACTGCCTCTAAATAAACTTGTTCTGCTCTCAAAAATACATATTATATTTAAATATTATTGCAAAAGTCTCCAAACTTATTAAGTAAAGGCCTTTTGGCCTAAAATTGTATTCTCTTCAAAATATATACAAAACAGTCTTCTTAATCTATTTGCAAACTTAAAAAAGTTGAAAAGCACTTTTTTCTGGTCATAACAAGCTGTGTTCTAGACTTGTTGCTCTAAAATTAACAAAAATATATTCAAAATACTATCAATTTTTTAATACACTTTTTTCCTTTTTTCTTTTTTTTTTAAAAAATTTTTTCTACAAAAATCCTGTAGGCGTTTTTTGTATAACATAAACGCCCCCTAAATCATGCAATCCACATTTTTTAATAGCTCAAAATTAAAACAAATATTTATATTTTTTGTAATATTACTTAAGTTGATCTTTATTGTGAGACTTGTGTAATATGTGATCTTGTAACACTGCGTGACTTGTGTAACATGTGACTTGTATAACATATTAATTTTGTTGGTATTATATTATACAAAAAAATTATACCTTTTTGTGAAGCCCTCTTTAATCTCTTTTATATTAACTTATCAACAAATACAAACTATACCTTTTATTACTCCAAATTATACCAATACAATGCCAACTTTAACTTCTTTCAAGGAACCTGATAGTTATAATATGGACAACTACTATTCCAAATATAAAGACTGTTATGGTATTGGAATAAATGAAAATAAACCAAGCTCATTAAAGTTCTTTCACCTAGCTTTAATCCAAAAGCATGTGATATTCAAGGTACTAAAAAACAATACTACTTCCAAGTTCCAGAGCAACCTACTATTGGCACATGCTATTGCAAAAAATATCATACTAGCTTTACTTCTCAATTTTACAGAATCAACTATCCAACTAAAATTGGCCAACCTTCAACTCAAACACAACTACAATCTCTGCCAAAAAATTTGATGAACTACTATCCTCTCCAAATACCAAAATATATAAACAACAAGAATTAAATTCTGCTAATCCAAAAATATTATTTTCAGACTTTCAAACAGACAAAACTCCTATACATGTTATATTTGTAAAATCAAAAATATCCCATGTGTAGCTACAGAACAATATAGTCATGCTCTCTTTAGAAATTTCTGCATACTTCACCGAACTTGTTCTTCAGGAATTCTTGATATTAAACTCAAACCACTTACTCCTAAAACTCTACTTAAATCTGAGCAAAAAACCTTAATTGTTATTCTTAAACTTTGACGATTGTCTTCTGTGAACAAAAAAACTATATACTGTTCTTTTCTTCAAAAAATTAAAGACTCAAACCAGGCCAAAGAAGAAACACAAAAGCCAAAACAATCAAGAGATACTTCTAATAATTTAGACTGGTTTAAAGAATATCCAGTAACACCTGAAATAGAACAAAATATGAAATTTAGTAATACTCTAGCCTACCAAATTCTAGACTTTGTAAAACCACATCTTATTGATATCTATTCAGGAAAAATTACTAGACCTGCTACTGAAAAATACCTAAATTTAAATTTAATTACAAATACTTAATCAAAACTATAACTGGTAAAAGACCTAAATTTCTTACTGATCTTATATATGAAGCCAATCCCTTTATTGACAAATCCATTACAATACTATTTGAGTTTATTCATTCAACTTTTGTTGATTTGCTTAAAGAGTTTACTACTTCTTTATTTACTCAACTCAACTATCCATAAATACTTTCCTCTTACAATTCCATACCTCTCTATACTATACATAACCGAAACCAAGTAGCATTGAATCTTGCTAAAATAACATTAATCAGCCCCTCTTTAAAATTCAAAATGATACCAAATTCAATATTAATATTGCTTTCAATATTTCCAAAAAACAATTTTTACAATCTATTAAAATCCCTTTACTTAAACCATATTTAACAGATCTTAACACATGGTTTGAAAAGTTTTTTGAAACCTATAAACGACAATTTACAAAAATCGACCAAAAGGAAACATACAACTATATTAAACACCAAATTGTACCCAAACTTAATAATACATACAAAGCACTTCTTCTGCAAGAATTTAGAATTATAGCTATTAACTTTTTACGTA
The DNA here is from genome assembly GCA_003550325.1 of Gigaspora rosea. Classification (NCBI taxonomy): domain Eukaryota; kingdom Fungi; phylum Glomeromycota; class Glomeromycetes; order Diversisporales; family Gigasporaceae; genus Gigaspora; species Gigaspora rosea. Next base: position 60,139 of record QKWP01001041.1, read on the forward strand.
AACGAATTCAACAATGTTTTCAAGCAACACTTTATCTTATCCATACTTGCAATTCAGAAAATTGCTTTACATTGCCTTCAGATGTTGAGCATAATGTTTAAAACTTATATAAATTTTTCTTTACAGAATCCTTTGAACATTTTCCAGCTCCTCAAAATCTACTCTCTATTGACTTTTCAATTTTTGATAAAGAAGCACAACATGCTGCTACATTTCAAAAATGAACACCAATTTCTCTATTTCAACAACTAGCTACCAAAACGAACAACAATTTCTTGAACTCAATAATCTTAACAAGAAGAAACTAATCAAGATGACTTAGTTTCTATTTTTACAACTTTATTATGCATACAATAAGGCTGCAGCTATTAATGCCCAAATTAATAACCTTAGTCCTCATAGTACAATTGAAAAATTACTGCTAAGCCAATTGATACTGATTTTTTAGCTAGAGTAATAACCTACTTTCATATTCTCAAGAAAGATAAGCCATCTATTGTATATATTCAAGATGCATATAACAAAAAATTCTATCCAGAAGCTCAAAAAATCCTATTTGCCAAATTTAATGTCCAATTAAAAAAACCAAGTATCAAATCTATCTTTTATAATCCTATTTCAAGTACTAAAATTAATTCCAAAAACAAATCCCCAGTACAACCAAATATTGAAACAACTGATGATTCTACCAAATCACAAACCAATCCTCCACCAACCCAACAATCTTCAAACCTATTTGGTGAACTAAATGATGATGTTATTATGTCAGATACAAATAATATAGAAAATGATTCAAACTCAAACTCTCATATACAACAAGAATTCCATATTACAATATCTTCATATAATCCTTTTCAATAAATATTTCTGTAAGCCACATGAATGCAGCTACCACTTCTGATATAATAAGGTCCTCCACTATTAGTGGGCCATTTTCAGAAGAGAATGATATAAGTGAACAGGTGGTTAAGTCCATTTACGCCAAGGACCATGTTTATGACGGCCAGACCCAACGTACAGAACAGGCTATAGTATCCTGTGCAGCTGTTAAAACTGAGCTTGAAACAGCGAGTGCCTCTACAGAAATTAATCCTAGTACTTCAGATATCATATCATCATGTCACACTGAAGTACCACTCCAATATCATACTCATCCATCATTATCTACACAACAATATAACTCTATTTACACTATAAAACAAGAGATATATGATGAATATGAATTGTTACTAGATGAATCTGACAACAATCTCAATATATCAACTATATATACTAAACAACAGTATAACAGAATCTCTATTAAATATAGCAGAATTGACTATTATTTTTCAGAAGCACATATTTATTTACTACATGAACATCTTCTAACTAATCACTTCTTTGTACCTTTTGAGGATTTTCATCTTTTTAATAATGTTCCACTCAAATCAAATTATTCTTCTTCTAACAATAACAATTCATTAATTCTACTTGATCTTTTAATTTGCACACATAATGTTCAAGGTTTTAATAACATTACCAAAAAACAAGTTTGGGAAAATTTTTGTATATCTCATAATCTAAATATTATTAGTATTACTGAAACTAAGCTTTCTAGTGCACCTTCTATATTCAAACCCACACAACCCCAATTTTATATGTGGGTGGAATGAAAAGGTTTGTTAGTAGATCAATATCTTGATCATTTTTAAATATACAGTTTTAAATTTTATATATATCATATTAATATAGTGGTTATAATGAATTTATAAAAAAAATTTAATGGGTGTGGCGACTTAGGGAAGTTGGTAAGTTGTCACCCCCAAGTAGCAGGTCTAGGGTTCAAATCCCACTGGCGACGCTTTGGAAAAATAGACCTGTATTACGGTAACTGTTTCCTGTCGATCGGTTGGGTATATTACCTGTAGTCCTTGGTTACCATCTCGAATGGGAGCTTTCGGTAGAAGTTGTGTCCGGTGATACAGACAAATCCAAGGAACCAGGGAAATGGAAACCCATTTGGAAAGTCCCGAGTAAGGAGGTAGCAATGATCTTTGACGGTGCTACCAGAACCGAAATATCGGAAACTGGACCTGGAGAACTGGACGATATAACCTTCGAAGGAGAGAGTCCACCAACCTGGCTGCCGGAGTCGTACCGAAGGAAAAGGACCTATGTTCTGGAATTAGGTACCAGGGGAAGAAAAACCATAGTAGCACCTAATGTGGGTAGATCAACCCTTTCGGGCCAACTGGTTTGGAAGTTTGGGGCACCCGGTGATGGACCGGTAGGAAAGTAATGGTGGGTACCCGGGTCGGTGTGAATCTTACAAGGGCAGAAGTAGGTAATAGTAGCGGTTAGGTACCCCCTGACTGCAAGTTGCTTGCCTCGGTGAGTGCGTAAGTTACCAAAGTGTAGGTAATACCTGTGTGGGACAGGGACTGCTCTACCAAGTTTACCCGCGAGGATAAATTAGTCCTAAGGGGATGTAGGTAGCATCCTGGACTGTCTTCGACTGACTAATGTATCGGAGGGCTGTACCGGTAATCACAAGTAGGATTGACATGCGAAGCGTTGGACCAGAGGGTTTAAATAGGCAATCTCCTAGTTGGGTTGTAGGTATGGCAACTAGTGTAGAACCTTCGGGTAGACTACTTAAATTAGACAACCAAAAGTTGTACATGTGGCTAGTTGTACTCTCATTCAATGTAACTCAATTGTGGGTGCACCCAAAGAGGCGCCCTTGATCCACAGGCTTGATTAAATAAACTCTCACCCAAAGTGGGAACTTTAGCACAAAAAAAAAATAAAAAAAATTTAATCAATTTTAATTAGATAGTTATTGAAAAAATTGGTTTTTAAATTTATTAATTTAACCAATTGAAATTAATTATTATAAAAATTTAAATTAAGTCATTTATGTTAAAAATTTTTATATAATAAAAAAAATTATATACAGTCAACCCCTCTATAGTCACCTCCTCTATAGTCACACCCTAAATATAATCACGAATTTTTTTACCAACCTTTTCTATATTTATTTATACCTCTATATAGGCACATTCGCCTTATAGTCACTATCACATTTTTTTGTTAACCAACCATATAACACCTACAGTTCCGGACAGCATAAGATATCCTATTTTTTTAGCTTAGTAAAAAATAATATAACTCAATCATAAATTATTTTTAAAAAAATCCTCTTACAAATTAATAGTTTTTTAGTCAAACTATATTTCTGTAAGAGGAATTTCTTTTATTTTTATTTTTGACCAAGTTATAACGGGTTAAAGATTAGCAATTTTATATGTAGGTTGAGAATTTGGCACATGTGATTATAAGGGACAAGCCAATAAAAGTCGATGTGCTGTGATCACGTGACCATGCCGATCAGGTATGACCGATTAAAATTAGATATCTGGAAAGATTTAAATGGATCAAATCGTTATCAATCTTTTTTTTTAATCAAAAAAATGTCAAAAAGAGCGTTGAAACAACAGCAAAAGGAAAGAGCAAATTTAGCTCGATCCGTACAGTTGGCAAATGCTGACTTCAGTACCAGCCCCACCATAACCAAAAGAACCAGCACCACCGGAACCAGCACCACCAGAACCAAGCACCACCAGAACCAGCACCACCAGAACCAGCACCACCAGAGCAAGCACTACCAGAGCAAGCACCACCAGAGCAAGCAAGGCCGTTGACCTTGTCTCAAGTGACGAATCAGAAACTGATAGCTTAGTTAGTTCTGATTATGACACCCAAGAGGATAATTATTTTCAAGACGATGATGCCGACAATGGAGTAAATTTAGTTATTAAACAACTTCTTGCTGCATTGGCTGCCAGTTTTAAAAAAAAAAGCCGTCCAGCTGTTTATGTTGGAAATTCAAAACGAAAAAAGCAGCGAAAAAATAAAACATTGAGAGAAGCTGCAGTAGGATCTTTATCAATTTTACAGTTTTTTTCTTCCACTTCTTATGAAAATGAACAGGGCAAGGATGATAATGAGGATGATAACGAGGATAATAACGAGGATGATAATGAGGGCATGACTGAGAAAGAAAAAAAAATTGCTAATGCAATTGAGTTTGTAAACAAAGTAATTCGTGAAGAAAAACTCTCAGAAGCTGAGAAAGCCAGTTATACAGCAACTTTATATTTTCTTCGGTTGTTATTCAATGGTAAAAAAAAAATCGAAGCTTCAGAGGCGGTTGCTGAGGTAATTGGAGGTGGACCATGGTTCGCAAAGTGTGTTAGAAAATGGGCGAATATTTGTATGAAAGGTATGTTATTATTTTTTATTTATTATTGAACAATTTTTTTTTAATTTTTAATTATATTTTTTTTTATTATTAAATTAATTACTGTTTTTACATAATTACAGGAGAACTAATTCAGCACTGTAATAGCAAGTTCCCTTCAAAAAGCTTGCTTAACGATGAATTAGTCTCACTCAAGTTGGCTACTTACCTGCGTTCCCAGAAGTTCCAAATAAATCCAATAATGGTTAAAAACTATGTTGAGCAACAAATTATCCCACAATTGGGTATCGAATCAGTACAACAGATCTCTCTTCGAACGGCCCGCCGATGGTTACATAAACTTGGTTTCCACTATAAACGTTATTTGAAAGGTGTTTACATTGATGGTCACGAACGACCAGATATGGTTGCCTATCGCCAAGTCTTCCTTCAGAAAGTTAGTGAATATGAACAGCTTATGTCCAAATGGTACAATGAAGATTGTAAAATTAGAACTTACCCGCTGTTAGCTGATGGAGAAAAGAAACATATTTGGGTAACCAATGACGAATCCACCTTCCACGTTAATGATGGACCACGTGCAATGTGGGGCCCGGAAAAGGAGCAAACATTAAGAAAGAAAGGAATGGGTCTTGGTATACATGTTAGCAATTTTTTAACGGAAACGATAGGACCACTTAGGGATGATCTTGAAGAGGCACGTGCAATGATGGTATTAGGGTCACGTCATGATGGGTATTGGGATGCAAAAAAGCTTATTATTCAAGTTAGACGGGCAATAGATATTTTTGAAAGAACATATCCAGGATGTGTAGGTAGGATAGAAAATAGATTAAATAAAAAATTTTATTTAATAAAAGTAATTTAAAAACATTTTATTTAATAAAAGTAATTTAAAAACATTTTATAAATGTTTATATCTTATTTTTGTCTACAGGTCTTTTTGCTTTCGACAATGCCACCGCTCATACGGCTTTTGCTGAGAATGCCCTTTTGTCTTCAAAAATGAACCTTTTTCCAGGTGGATCAGTTCTGAAAATGCGGGATACTGTATGGAATGGGAACTGTCAATCAATGGTAATTGAAGAAGATTACATTATTTATGATAATAAGACAAAGTCAAATATCAATTTACGTGGTCAGCCAAAAGGGCTCAAGTGGGTTCTGGATGAAAGAGGACTATGGCAAGAAGGAATGATCTTAGAATGTGCTTCATGCAAAAAGGAGCCAAACCCTAATATTACCAATTGTTGTGCACGCCGTCTGATGGCTAATCAACCCGATTTTCTTGCACAAAGTGGTCAAGTTCAGCAGGAAATCGAATCTCGTGGTCATAAAGTAACAATTTTTTATTTATTTATTTTATTTATTTGCTAATTTATTTTTTTTTTTATTGTTGGCTATCTTATTCCTTATTTAAAAATTTTTTAGGTCATATTTTATCCCAAGTTCCACCCAAAATTTAACCATATCGAAATGTATTGGGGGGCTGCCAAAAAGTATACACGGGACAATTGCAAATATTCTTTTCCAATGCTTAGACAAACGATTATTGAGGCTTTTAATTCTATTTCACTTGAACAAATCCGTTCATTTGCTAGATTGTCGTTTAGATGGATGGATGCTTATCGACATGGCTTGACGGGAAAAGCTGCTGAATATGCAGTGAGAAGACATAAGAAGCATCGAACAATTAATGAAGACATCATGAACCACGTTGATGCAATTTAAATTAGAGAGCGAAAAAGCATTTTTTTGTTTTTTTTGCTTAGAATAGCCTTATGTAATAAGACTGAAATTCGTTAATAAACCTGGCTTATTAATACTGCACAAAATTTATTAAGAAACTTGAAACTTGCATAAATGAGTGCTGCAAAGAAAAAACCTGCAAATTTTATAAATTTGCAGGTTTTTTCTTTGCGGCACTCATGCAAATTAAATTATAAGTCGAATAAAGAATGAAAGAAAATCGAGTAAAAATCAATTGCGAATATTTAAAGTGCTTTATAAAGATGAAACACGCGATTGGAAATATTGGTTAGATGTGAATATAATTTTAACAAATATCGTGAAATAATCGAAATAAATTTGGATAAATTTTACCCGATTTATTAAAAGCAGGTTAATTACGTACACATGTAATTTTTAATAATAAACTAGCTAAATTAGTAAATTTGACGCACCTTATAATTATAAATTGGATGCCTTATGCAATCCTTATTTAAATTTGGAACACCTTATAATTTAAATTGGATGTATTATGCTGTCCTTATTTAAATTTGGCGCCTTTAATAAAAAGTGGATGTTTTATATTGTCCTTACTCTAAATTTGGCGCTTAAAAAAATAGTGGATATCTTATGCTGTCCGGAACTGTATATAAAATTACCCTCTATAAAATCACGCTATAAATATAACCAATCAGATAAATCTATTTTTTAGCATAACGGTTTATGTAGATTAGCCAGAACTAGATTCTTACGTATGTATGCACGCATGTAATAGTTAAAAGTACTATAACTGACAACTTACCATAACTACTTTCAGTTTTTATAGGTACATATGCTCACACATAATAGAACTTTTGAGGTACCGTAACTGATCGAAACGTTAAATTGTTTGTAAAGTTATAGGAAATCAACGTTTAGGTCTCGCTTATTCGGTCATAGTGCCGTGGTCGAATTTGTGTTCCCGGGACTAGATAGTCTAATGCATGCAACCCGGATAATTAAAATCTGGTTGATAATCTTGTACAGAAAAAAGCGATTGATTAAATAGCGATAATATTAGCTTTTGATACTAGTAAAGTTAGACAAATACACGGCAGGTTGGAAATTGCCATAACAATAGCAAGACAAATATAACGTCTTTAAGGCAAATAAATATTTTGAGCATGCTTTAACATTTAAATTATTTTTTTTTATTTAAAGATCAATACTATACAGTGTTCTTTATTTCTGACGAAGCATTGCCTTCCCTCACGATTCGATAACCAGAACTACTTCCGAACAAATGCCAACTTTATTAATCGCATTCGAATGTCTTACTCTGCTGCTCTTAAATAATATACAAAGGCTTTCTTCTCGTCTTTTTTAACACTAATGCTATGTTGATAACTGTAACCAAGTTGACAAAGTTGTTCATTCTTTTTTAAAAAAAAAATTTATGCATGATTGATTTTTTAAAAAATATTGCATAGATCGCCAACAAATGACCTCGGTTAAATTCCGAGGAAATTAAAAAAGAAAAAATATCGCACTAAATAAAAAAAAAAAAGAATTGCATTTAGAATAAGGTGAACATGATGCTACAGTATTAGGTTTCTTGAAAAAAAGATAAGATTGAAGTTTGTTTTTTAGATACTTTTTAGATTTATTTTTTTCATATTGCCATTCTTTGAGCTTTTTCCGTAATATCATTAACCCATTCTCATCGAATCCTTTTCCAATGTCAAGACCCTCTTGGTACCTTATAACTTTCTCTAACGCCTCAACAGCCTCCGTTATAGTTATTGGGAGTAGTAGTGGTTCTTCGTCGTCATCGTCATCATCAGTTTCATTATCACGAAATTCATCTATTTCAATAATACCTTCATCCGTTAGTACGTCTTCTGTCGCAGCTGGTTGTTCGATCATTTGGATATACTCTTCGATATTATTTGATAATTCTAGATCAGTTTCAACAGAAAGGTCTTCAAGTAGTAAAGCAACATCATCATTATCATTAGCAGACTCATTTTGAAGTTCGTTATCTGATTCGCTTTCCTCCAGTTCCCTTGTTTCTGGCATAATTCTGGTAGCTCTCCAACAGTTTCTTTGGTATTTTCACTTACTTCCCCCCAAGCATCAGAGATAAAATCGATAGCTTTTTTTAAGGTAAGTTTTCTACATTATATAAAACTATTAGTATCAAATGATTTTAATAGCATTAAAGGTTTTTTTTTTATGATTTTTCACAGAATTTTATATTTTACAAAATTTATTTTTGTAGGTTCTTTTTTATTGCGTCTAACCTGAATGCCCGAATGATTATAGTAAAGTACAATAAAACCTCTATAAGTGCATGCACTTGAGATTGTTGTACCATATAGCTGTGAAATCATGCCCACCTGCACATTAATTAATTGGCCTGTGTAATATTTCGAGTACACCCATGTGCGTTAAATAAAATAAGCGTTGACTCTTTGAGATGTGCATTAATTCAGAATGCCTATGAGTGTTAATTCGAGATCGCATATGAGGGTTTTGTTTATCGAAATAGCGCCCATGAGCATTATTCCGTGACTATACGGGTACAAAATATGCATCAGTTCAAAATAACTATAATGTCGCTAATACCTACACACCCTACAAGGATTTCACCCAACCCTAATAAAACAATATTTAAATTCGATCTGATGCAAATTTTGGTTTGACGCATAACATATACTGTACAGAATATGAGCCCAAATTTGAATATGCATTTAGAGATAGTGTGTACTTATAATAGGTGCACTTATAGAGGTTTACTAAAAATTCTTACCTCTGATCTTCATTTTTCTCAAATTGGTCAAGTAAATAACAACAATATAGGTTTTTATATCTTGTTTTAAAACTTTTAATTATTCTAGCGTTCATGGGCTGAAGGTGTGCTGTTGTATTCTGGGGAAGATAATGCACTGTAACATTTATAAGATAAAAATTTTCTGAAGTTTGTCTTGATTGGCTTGAACGGGTAGGATTTGATCCTCGGGACCTTCCTCGTGACCTTCCTCGTGGGTTTCTCTCGGGCTCTTGTTGATCTTCAATTTCTTCAGTAGAATTTTTTTTTTTAAATATTTATACTTTATATTTTATTTTTATTTTTTTAATCTAACTTTAATTAACCTAATGTTAATTCTTCATCATTATCTTGAACTTTGGCCGTATTATTTGTACCTGAAGTTATATAAGAAGCTGTATTATCGACGAGAAGCAGAACCTTCTTACCTTGGATACGAAAACTATTGTCAATAAATTTTAGCCAATTTTCCCAAATATCATTTCTCATCCACACTTTTTCATTATTTCGATAAGTTACTGGTAACTGCGATAGATTTATCCTGTTAAAAGATCATGGCTTTTTAGAAGTGCCAATAACTAGTGGCTGTAACTTGTTAGTGCCAGTTGAATTGGAGAAAGTAGCACCATTGCTCTTGCTTTATCCTAAAAAAAAAAATAAAAAAATAAAAAAATAAAAAAAAGGAAAAAACCTTGTTATTTTTTATTATTGTCCGGAGCGTTGCGGAGGACATTTAATAGTTATAGTGTACTAAAAGTTACGTTTTTGATTAATAGTTAAATCATTAGTTATCTTATATTGTCGCATCAAAAATGCAAAATTTAAATTTTTGTCTATTCACACATGTGTCTTTATTTGTTCATTAGTACTGGTACACAAGACATGTATATTTACAGTTACCCCAGTAAGACTATGAAAAATCATCGCAGCTAATTAATTATGTTAGTGTTACACAGTAAGCAAAAAGTCATTGTTATAAGAGATCTGATTTGCGCATCAGCGACGAGTAGTGATTTAAGCCTGGCTAAGGCAGCCACAGCTAAGCCGGCTTAGCCGGCTAAGTCAGCCGATATAATGTGATTAGCTGGCTAATATGGCTGAAAGCATTAACACCTAGTTATTATTATGTGAAGCTCGCTAGTAAAACCCGTTATGCAGATCACATAAGGGTGGAATCCGCATTAACACGAATTTCACCCAAACCCTATGATCAAAGCAGGTTTTACTAGCTAGCTGCGCGGGTTTCACCCTGACATATTATTACCTTCATTTTTCCAGTAACCTTTTTTTTATTTGAAAGATTTTGATTAGGGAGTAATCGGTAAAATAGATCCGCCTTATCTGCATTGTATATATTTTCAGAGCTATATTGAGATAGAAGTTCTTGTAATTTAATTTGTTCAGCAGGTAAGCTTGCTAGTAGTCACTTGCTGCCTCGCCATGCATTATAATTTTTTTTAACCCATTGCGCTTCTTAAATCTAGCAATCCACCTGTTTGAAAATACAAGTGTTTCTTCAGGTATATCAAGTGCTTGTGCTAATTGACGGCCTTTTTCTTTTATTAATGACTCTAATATAATCATTTCTTCTGTTGTAACCGGTTCTATCCACATGTTCATAGCGAGTTCTAACATGGGATACTTCACAGGACAATGACGAAAAGTTTTTTCAGCCTGTACATCATCATCTCTAAGCTGTTGATATTCATCAGTTTTCTTTAATATCTTTGATATGGTAGCACAATCAATTCTCAAATCTGAATAACACTTTATAAACTCATCTGCAATTACTTGTTGTTTATAAGATGGATTTTTTTTTGCAAACTCACAAATTTCTTTTTTTTGTTTGTCGCTAATATGACGACATGTTTTTTTGGGTACAGACTTGGGAGGCATAATGCTAATGATTATAGGGTTGGTGGATCTATGATATTTATTCTAATCACTTTTTAATAAAGTATTTTTTGAAAAAATTGTAGGATACTTTAGAAGGTATAGTAAATTCTTTGAACTTTGACATGTTCTTTTATTATTAAAAAAAAAAAACCAACTTAAAATGGTTGACGGCTTATGATAACACACCTGTACCTTCAGAATATAGTATTGGCATATTATGTTTGCTTTGAACTTGGATCAAAAAGTTGAATTATTAGAACTTTTTAACTGATAAGGTGCAAACATATTGTCGTTGCTACCCAATAACCCAAATGATCAAATTTTTTGTTATTATGTTGCGCATTAATACTTTGTTCACAGACAAGGGCAGGCTTTTGTGATTTAGAACCATATCCATACCTGAAAACTGGGGTCAAAATCCAGGGTTCAATGCTATAACGATGCCAGTCATTTTTTCTTAATTAGTATACTGCAAAACGATTTCATTATAATTCTTGCATTACTGTATGATGCTTTTAAGTATTAACTTTTTAGGACTTATTTATATTTTTTTTATTATTCCAAATTAAATAGGAGGGATCAGTTATGGTAAGGCGAATAAGTGTAAATTTTCTTAGAAACCAGCCAAAGCTGAATCATTATAGTCAAAGTGGGTAGCTAAAATTTTTTTTTACTAGCGCTAATGCATACGGGATTGTCATGAGACTCTAGTGCGCGTCCGTCACGAAACAAGGAACTGAATACGCGAGTTATAGGGTAGCTAAATTCTAAGAGGAGCATGTTACATAATTTGATTTTATTGATAAGGCACTAAGAACTGTTTTTGGGATTGGGACCGAAAGGTATTAATAGGCTAGTCATGTGGAAATGGAAAATCACCATTCGAAGAGGTAATTATGAACTTCTGGTTAGAAATGGGTTTCATGCGTGCACATGATTTCTTAATCATGCACTTTAATGCGCATTTATGCATGTATTACATCATTTTTCTCATCTAATTAAAATATGTATAATTTAGGCCAGGGAACGAATGTCAGCCGGAATTAGGATTATGGATGCGAAAATTCAAAAAGAAAATGAATGAACTTAAAAGAAGAGCAAGATCAAAATAAAAATTTGAGCACGTATTTGATAATTTCCAAAGAGAAAATATAAATTCCAGAAATTATATCATGCGATATCATGCGCATTTATATAATGTGAGCATTAATGCATATTTATGGCATATTATTATAAAATGCGCATTTTTTCCATTACTACTTTATTTAGTTAAGAGTTAAAATTACGAACATACAATGATTGTTGAAATAATTCAGATTTTAATTTAATAATTTAAATAAAAATAAATTCAGTTTCTAAACTCTAATTCTATTTCTATTTAAACATTAAACTAAATCTATATGAAAGTTTTTTTTATCTTTTTAATGTGACAAGCTATGTAAAATAGTATAAAATTATGTAAAATAGTATACAATTCCTTACAAAAATATTGTTTTGACTTGCTAACCCTTCAATTCATTTCATTCATATTAATTATTTCATTTAGCTCTGGACATAAAGCCATCTGAATTAAAATCAGCAAACAGATTCATAAATCAAGAACATACATATTCATTTACCATTCCATACAAATCTACCCAATTCACAAATCAAGAACATAAATACTGTATTCATTTGCCACTTCATAGTACTCTTCAAATAATATAAGGGACTTCGTTTTAGGATTAGTGAATGTGCATAAAGATTTTAATGTATGAAGCTTCTTTAATGCTAATAATTATATTAAAATCTTCAGTGCCCAATGTAATCAGTGAAAAGTTTTCAGAGATTTAGTTCCATCTTGAAATTTGAAGTCCATTTTTTTACAAATTTGTTTAGAAATGGTTATGCTACAAATAACAAATTCATTTACCTTTGAATATAAAAAAAAGCATTTATTAGTCATAAGAATTAAAATCAAACAAAAGACCAGTTCATAAATTAAGAACATTTACCATTCTATAATATCCTTCAAATCATTTCATTCATATTAATTATTTCATTCGGCCTTCATTTATTGTAGAGTCAAAAATCGGCGAATCTTTATTGTACTTTAGTGTGCCTTTTACCTGTTAATTCTGGCTTTATACCAAGTAAAAATGGCTGATACTAAGCCCCTCTGTTACATTTACTTATTTGCACGGGTTTGTTTTGTCTCATGAAGAACATAAACAGGTATTGTCCTTCTGCTATCAAGCAACTTATGCAGTTTTAGAGGCATCCACTTATTTTGCACGGTAATACAAAAACTAATATTTAAATCGATCTTGGACCCCATAGCCTTTAACATTAAGGCCCTGACCCTAAATTTTTATCTCACGCACATTAGTTTATTTACAAAATCAGATTTTGTGTTACCCATACAAATATTTTATTTAACGTTGTCGCTACAACAAACTATTCTAACTGTCGTCCCGCATCATATTTGGGGTGGGAGGGAATGGTTGATGTAACCAGAATGAAAGTCAGATTCGCAGAAAAGACAAAATTAATTCACATCAACTTCTATGCTTACTAAACACGCTCGATCTTTGATCGAACATGTGACCGTAACCAGGCCTAATAGATTCGAGACAAAAGTTGCCTCGATACTTATGTATCAAACAGCTATTAACCTGATTTTGTAAATAAAACTAAGTGCGTGATATAAAAATTTAGGTTTAGAGTCTTAACTTTAAAGACTATGGTTTATTTTTTGGTAAAGTCCAAGGAGAAAAGGAATGCATTAAAAATTGAAATATTATTGCTATTTGTAGGTAGTCTCTTGATAACTGCTTTTTCAATTATAAAAATAAAAGGAAGTAAATCGTTAGACAAAAAAGGTAAATAGCGCGATAAAAAATATGCTATTTTTTTTAAACCCTGGGGTAGCATTTACCTGGGGACATCATGTGATATGATTAAATATGCTATTTTAAAAGAGCACAGCTTATCAGTTTGATTGGGGCATTAGGAAAATATTGAATTAAAACAAATACAGTACTCTCTATGCTCAATATCAAAATACAGAAATGTGAATTAAGCTGAAGGCAATTCGCGAATCAATTTCATTTCTTTTAACAATGACAGATTTTTAGGTTCTAAAAAATATTTTTTAATTCTTTTTTAGTTTCTTTCTCTAAAATCTCCTGAGTAAGAAGGCTGGTTAAACCCGGATAAAATTTGGTTAATTTTTGGGCTTTGACTGAACTAAGGAGCGGAATTCCCAGTGCCGTTAGCAAATTAGCCAGAGGTCTTTTTTTGGAATTCTCTAATTGAACATAAAATATTATTAACCATCTTTTTTTGAAAACCTTCTAATTCCAGTCATTTTTAATTAATGCACCAAGATCGATTTAAACATTATTTTGCATATTTTCTGTAGATATTTTAAGGCTTCAGCTAATTCATACCCCTTGAAACTCTCGAACTTTTAAATAAGTATCAAACTAAGCTTGTATATTTTCAAGCTCATCATGCATGGAAAACATACCTTAATGCTCAACTAAGTGCTAATCTTGCACAACTTGATTCAGATGGCGCGTTAATTATTGTTAATTACAAAATGAAAATCCTGTGTCAAAAATCTAGAGAAACTAAGGCCGAATTTTTTGGCAAGTGCAGATGGTCACTTTATTCAGTCTTAATGTATATGAAGGATCCTGATAGTGGTAAAATTAATATTCACGCATTTGATCATTGGAGTAATGATAGTAAACAAGATGCCTGGTTTACAGCATCTTCGCTTCATAGTGTACTAGAAACAATCGAAATAAAACCAAAATGGATTAGTATTTTTTTTGATAATGGACCGCATTATCATAATACAGAATTAATGATTATAATAACTCATTGGGAAAAGTAGTATGATATTTCAGAGCGTAAATAGATTTTTCTTGAGGCCGGCGAAGTGAAAACAGCAATTGATTTGCATTATGCCCAGGTATAAATAAATTTTTAATTAGTAGGGTTGTCAATAGATTGATTGGTTGAGGAGAAGAGAATTAATATGACAGTAGTTAATTTAAAAGATAAACATAGACAATGTCCAACTATCAACCTACTATATTAAACTAACCTCACTTTAGATTCTATCTAGGCTTAGTCTAAATTTTGCTTCAGGTTGCTTCAAGTCTACTCATACTTAAGCTATGCTCATTCTGAAGTAACTTGGGAATGTTAATTCATTTATACCCTGGTCAGATCGCAGGATATAAATCAGTTGTATTCTGAGTACTATATATATTTGCGGAAATTTCATTTCCACTTATATCTGATTACCCAGAATATAACTATCACTAACACCTTGATAACTAATACATTCTAACCGATCGATTATTACTATTTGATCAGTTATCGCATGCTATAAAATGATGGGTAAAAATGGGTCATGATATTGAATCGGGTGAAGAAATACAAGAGGCGATAAAAGACTTGGCAGGCACTCATGTTGCTAATATCATGCCTAATCGTGAAGGTTTGTGTATTTTTGTTTCTAATTTTAATAACAACAGATACAAGTATTAATTGAACTAAACTGAATAAAGCAAATGAAAAACTGGGAATAATACATGGAATTTCTAATTGGCTTGAATGGACTTGGCCAGATGAAGGAGAGGATGCAGAATGTATTCTTGCTAGACCGTTACCAGAATTAGGATCGTGGAAAAAATATACACCTGAACAAATCATGAAAATTTCAAAGGATCATATTTTTAGAAAGCCGGTGCCAATGCTATCAGAACATACAACACCTACCAAGTCATGGACTATGCCAACACTATGTATTTAAAATACCGTCTAGATAATTATACTTCAATGCAAATTTAATTATTTGCTTTATTGCTTGATAGGTCAAGATATGAACGAATCTAATATCAAATTCCAAGAGGATACAATGGTAAGATTTACATATATAACACCCTCTATTGAAAATACTTTTGGGTAAATTTATTACGTTGTATTGAAAATATTACATTGAAGCCCAAAAATTCAAAATTAAAAAAAGTTCGCACATATCTATATTATTTTATCAAAGGAACTTGCACTTCGAATATACTTACGATTGTACTAAAAATTATATTAACATTCAGATTAGTAAACTGCAATAATCGGTGCTAATATAAATCTTTCAAAAAGTCAACAAGTAAAGTTGATTGTGTAAAATTTTCACAATCAATTTTATATACCTAGATTTTTTGAACATACTAATTTATATAATATGAGTGCATTAGAGTGAAAACCTGAAGTGAATATTTAAGGTTTCACAGTAGCGAACTTAGCCCCTAAGAATTATGATCTTATGCATTGGCATTGATCAGTGTGATTGGTTGTATTAATTTCAGTAGTTCAATAATGTATATCGAACTTTCTGCCATTGTAAAAAATATTTACATCCAGATTACGCACTCGTATATCAAAAGTTTAATTTTGAGAATTACCATGGTTTTATGAATATTTAGCTTCGGTAAAAGCATCTACTTTTAGTAAGCAACATTATTGTTAGCTTATTACACCTGACAGACCAAATTTAACAAACATTGAAAATTCTAGGAAACGCATACTTCAAATACGATTATTCCAACTCAGATAAATACACACTCGAAATCAAAAAGGTAACCTCTCTAGTATAGTATTATTAATATGGGTATAGATATGTCAAATAAGGCTTAAACTCTACTTATTCTTAACTTAGTCACAACTGGTATTCATTAGGGTGGGCTCTTGTGGAAAATGAAAAAATAACAAGAAAGAGCCTTGGAAACGAATGACAGAACAAATCAGAAATTTGTTAGAAAATATGTTTCACGCAGGAACAGCAAACAGTAAAGACAAATTCACAGGTTAAGAAATGTATGATGAACTATTGAAACGGGCTCAACATGGCAAATTTGATCAAAACGATGTTCCAAAAGTATCTACAATTAATAACTGGATTGTGACTTTTAGTCGTAAATAAAAACAAAATATTGCAAGATGCTCTTTGGAGGTATCTGAAACCTCTAAATGTTAAAATAAGCATATTTTCTTAGAACACTTACTTCATATAATTAAGAGCATGTATTGGAATCTATATACATAAATTTGTTGGAATCTGGCGTTTGTATATAATAAATAGTAATTTTATCAAAGTAACAAATCACTTTTTTTAAAAGAATATAAATTTATGACCTTTTTTGCACAAAATTATATTATTTATCATGTGAAATTATTTATATGTAAAGAACTTGTCATATTTAAGATTTTTTGTACTTTTAATAAGTACTTAATAGATCAACAAATTTTACCCCAAATTACATATATAAATTAGTGCTGATCATAACCGGATTATCAATTAACTGAATTGCTATGTTATCCTAATGATAAACTTACAAATAAGCTTCTTGATTTTAATAAACTTTCTAAGCTAATTAATTTGTCATTTATTTTATATACAAAATCATCAAAAACTTGTGATAAAGAGTTATACATTGTCAATATAATGTAATTAATTACAGAATGATTTTAAATTACACACAGTATATAATTATAAAATTGATTTAAAAGTTAGAACACATTTAATTATAACTATTTAAACAAAATTAACAAAATTACAGTAACTTCAGATTAAAAAATAGAACAGTGCCAGGGCGTAAAATTGATTCTCTGTTCATGTTATTTTCTAAAATCAATTGGCCAATTAATGATCTGATGTAATGTAAAAAAAAAAAACTTATACTAGCAAACAGCCTTTGTGGTTCCAACAAAAAATTCTCTGTAGATTTTATTACAAGGCAAACCTCAACATATATTAAGTCAATTATCTATTGAGTTGTTAATGAGTAGCTTTTTTCAAAGCATTCTGAGTAGAACCCAACCTGAGTTGGAGTGGGTTTAAACTTATATCTTTAAATTTTGAATAACTGGAGCAACTCTAAGAAACTTTGGAGTAAACATATCTGCAGATTCTTGAAATTGGGCCTTTTTTGTACCTAAATTTCATATCAGCTGATCGATTTGTACCCCAAAATTACTCAAAAAAAAAAATCAAAATTTTATAAAACAATAATTTTTAATATGGTCAAACCAATCGTGTACATAGTGCTCAAGGAATGTTTCATATTGGTATATAACTTGCTATATTTGGTATTGCTTAGAATAAATGTACAGTATACGATAAATTTTGATGCAGACAATAGTATGTTTCTTCTTAAGAGGTGGTTCACCAGATGAGCTATAAATATTTGTATATTCCAGCTCATAAGCAAAAGTTTGTCTGATTGGCTGATGCACATTAATTGCTGGGTAATTTATTCATGCATTTTAAAGTACTTTTTAGGAGTTTGATGTTTTATTTTCTAGTATTAAATCTCAATAGATTTTTATTATAATTAATTATCACGGGTGATCATAGGTAAATCTATAAAAATTAACCTATCAGACGAACTATTACCTATACATTCCAGCTATAATTTTCATTATTCTACTGGTGCTAGATGTTCAATAAATATTTAATACTGCATCACAGTTTTGTTAGACTGTGAATAGAAATATTCGATGGCTTTTACAAGTTTAGTTCCATTTTAATTCGACTACGTTCTGTACGTACAGCAGATTGTATAACAATTTAATGGTAATTCGCACATTGATGTTAACATTAAAAAATAAAATGTTCATTATACTATCGTACTCAATTGAAAATATAGTATAATAATTAAATTTATTAATTGGGAAACATTAGATGATCCCAATATTTAAAACAATAAATAATATTATTTTTGTATTTCGCCAGTAAGCCTCTCTTTGTGGGTTCAAGATCTTAGATTGAAACAAATATTAGATATAGTACATTCTATGGAAATTAATATACAATCAATTAAATGATGTACTTACCGAGATGACTATGCCAGCGATTTTTTAATCTAAACCCAAAGTTTTGAGAGCCTAACTTAGGAGAAACATTTTTTTTTGTAACTTCTTTTCTTTTTTACTACTATTCTCTCCTAGAGTCAAATTACAATCATCAAAAAGAGAACCAAATTTCCACTCTTGCTTTATGACAGTATTATGAACATAAAAAACAATACTATGAAATAATTGGAAGGTTTCCGTAAACCAAAAGGTGTAACCAGTGAGAAGAAGAAATTTTATCCTACTTCTAACTATAACAATTATACACTAATAACACTAATTAAATCAACTCAACAAGTGCTCAAGACTTCTAAACCTTGAGTTGGTAGGCAAAAAGAGGCGAGATTTATCTGGTCTGGGTTTCAGGGTTTAGAGATCTTGGAATTGGGTTAAGCTAAGTGTTTAATTCTCTTTACAGCTTTTATATTCTTGATACTAATTTGCTAAAGTCTTTATCTTGTTTAGGTTATGGGATTCGAAGGTTTATTAGAGTCGGGTTTCGCTTACAATGTCACAAGTAATTTCAGCAATCTGGGCTCAAATTGAACTCCTATGGTGGCTGGCAGTGGTCAGAAACTGGAAATTAAGAGTCACGGAGTAAGAGATATCGGGTTGCCAATTGGTCTTCCAAAGTTGATCAATACTAGGTGACCACGGGTTACTGATTGTTCAATAAATAAGGTAGCTAAGCCTTGACTTATTTGGACTAACAATAGAGCAGGTGACTAACCAAAGTTTTTAGTATAAATAGAGGTAAGTATTATAGCTTAGGTTCTTTTGCTTTCGTTCACGGGTTAAATTGAAGAAGACTAAACACACTACTATAGATGAAAACTATACTACGTTAACACTTCTACTTGAATTTCAAAGGTTACTTTCTTACAAAAAGGGCACGAGGGTTTTTTATAGGAACAAAAAGTGGACTTGGACGATTTATGGACGAAACTTTAGGAGATAAGTACAATCTACTGGAGTCACTACTTCTACTGTTATGATTTCGAAGTATTAAACTCAACTGAGTTCTTAACTTTAACTCGAACTGAGTTATTCTTTATTAAATGCGACAGAACCATCGCTTAAATACTTTTTGTATCCTTATTCTATTACAGGTAGAGATTAGACCCGGTATAAAATTTAATTCCGGGTTACCCGTCCGTTTATTAAACTCTTACCCGGGTAACGACCCGGTTAATCTCAAATGATCCGGTTGACCCGGTTAACCTGTTTACCCCGTTTATGATTATATAAGAATTAACTCTTCACGTGGTTATAAACATTTAAACCAGAATTGGTATAAGCAAATATAGAGACACGAAGTAACGATCATCCAAACCAGAGAACTATATTTTCTAAAAAAAAAAAAATAATAATAATAAATTTTCAACTTTCGACTGACTACTTTGTAGCAGAAACTACCGGTATGCCTCATTGCTAACCCTTAAAGTATTATTATGGAGATTAATAAGTGGTATATTAGAATAATTTGCGAAACATAAATTTCTTATGATATCCGTCCACGATTCTCACGTGATATATATTTCTATCCGGGTTATCCGGTTGGCATATCTATGACCCGGTTAAGGGATGCTTATACGGGTTACCCGAGTAAGCCTTATCCGGGCTTAATCTCTAATTACAGGTTCCTACCACTGCATTTCTGCCCGAAATGCCAGAAAGTGTCAAAATGCACGATCTGTCAGAAATGCATAATCTGGCCAAAATGCCATATTGTGCCGAAAAGTCAGAAAAGCACGAAGTGCTTTTCGTGAAGAAATGCGCAGTTTACTTACAGATAAGGGAATAATAAACTACTTCTATTTTGGGGCTGTGTATATTTATACACTAACTACTTTAAGCACTATTTTAAATTGTATGCAGGGCAAACGAATAACATATATAACAATAATAGACATATATATAAAAAAAATATAAAATAAAATAATAGTAATAAAAAAAATTTCATGCCAGCACCGAGCAACCCTTCACACTGGAAGGCTATTGCTTGCCCCTGCTTCACTTTAATGCCCAACTTTAATTTGGAAAATGTTAGTTCACCACCTTTAAATTTTCCAAGTAGACAGATGACACAAAGAGTATTTCGACAGTCTTTCAGGTCTTGGTGAAATTGGCAAATAGAATTAAAGTTAATACTAACCGTAGAGAAATTCCCAAAAGATTTGGAAACATTAGGACCAAGATTGAGAATTTCATTTTGGTATACAGAGTTGGATAAGTAATACCAAAATAGTTATTAACAGTATCAGAAATTGGCTGAAGCTCTTGAATTAACCCTCGAACACACTTCCGATGCTCTTCACAGTGTGTAGATGCAGTGTTTGCGGTGACATTTGGTTCATTGTTGCTATCGGTGAAACAACCAAAATGCTCTATTAGATCCTTAGCAAATTGGTTAGATCAGTAAGAAGGGCTACTAAGGGCATGGTTATAATATTGATCTACTATATTCTGTGCAGTCTCAGTAGCTAAAGAGTTAGTAAGATCAAAGAAATCTACAAGCGTTTCACCAACATAATTTTTAAAACATTGGGTTTAGAAATATATTTGTAGCTATCAAGATGAACACCACCTGCAACTTTCTTGGTTGTTTCATCACAATAATAAGTTTATCATTTGGATGTTTCTGGAGTACCTCTGGGATACCATGAAGCTCTAGAGGATTTTTTTGAGCCTCTAATTGCAAATTGTACGTGTGGTTGATTTTGGTACATATACGACAACAATGGTGACGAAATTTTTTTCTAAGATTGGGAACCTTATAGAAACCTGCCCACCGCCCAAATTCATTCCACAATTCTGAGGATGTTGAATCTGAAGTATTTGTTGCATGAAAAATCTCTGATTTCAATAACATTAAATATTGGGCTGGTTTCGAAGAGATGTCATTATCAATAGGAAGTTGTTTGCTGACAATTCACCTTTGATATCTTTCTTCTAAGAGTTTCTCGATAAATGTGGACTCCAGACTAACTATCGTGAAGGGCTGGGATATATTGGATGATTTAAGATCTTTAGCATCGAAGTCCTCAGAAACCCAATGTGTTTGAATATAATTACGGGTTTCTTCTTCTGTAGATTTGTGTGTCTCTATTTGTGTTTTGTGCTTTAAGAAAAAATATAATTAATATGTGAACACTAAATGGGTTACATAGAAACATATTAAAAATGTTAAAATTATTGTTGAAATTATTGTTGAAATTAAAAAAATTGAAAATGAATTTCCCCTCCAAATATAGGTATCTGATTTTGAATTAACGCCCTTGGGCGTTATTTCGTGCTTATACAGTAATGGAGCTATAAGTTCTCTACGACCTACAGATCCTTGTCTCTTGCTGATTAAACAACTTGCCTAATTTGTATTTAAATTATTTTGTTTATATATGTGATGAAACTTTTATAATACGATAATTACAACCCAAAATTATGACATTAAAAATATTACAATTGAACCGAACCTATTAAGGTACATATGTTATAACTTTAAAATAAATACCGATATATGTATGTGTTTAATAATACATGCTATATATATATATATAAACTATATGTAAATTTTCAAAATTGGTTCTATCTATTTCGAGAATGATCAAAAATCCAAACCTTTCTATATAATCCTATTTTAATATAATCAACAAGTCTATTATTAAATTAAACATTTTATAAAGCTATTAGTGTTTTCTTTAACAAATATATAAATAAATAAATAAATAGATAAATAAATGAATAAATGAATAAATAAATGAATAAATAAAAATAATACTTATCACTCAAAAATAACTATCAAAAATCCATAAACTCCAAATTAGAATCATTGAAATCATGTGAACAAGCAAGCTTATTATATTAGCGAATTCTATTTGTTGCTGTTTCTCTCGCTTTTGATTAAGTTGTCTTTAATATGCAATTTTTTGAAAATAATTTAACTTTGCATAAATTTATTTCCAGTCTATAATAATAAAAAATTAATTGATAAGAATTAAAAAGCCAAGAAAAAAAAATAATAAAAATATGAACTTACAGCATGATTAATGAACAATTCAATCGATTATCACTTACGGTCCTAAGTGAATAAAATAGACCTAATCCAATTGGAAATAATCCACCTTGATTCTGTGGTAGATATGCCAAGAACTTTAAAACATTTGATTATGAATATTTTGAAGGTTAATAAAAAGTTAAACAAAATTTAATAAAATAGATTCTGAAATAAAAAATTTTACCTCAATAATTTGATCGTCGGTGGAAATACTATTAACAAACGCTTTAAATAAGGTTTCAACTTCTTGTTCAGTCATATTTTTTAACATTCTTATTTTGACACTTGATGATGTACGTCGAAGGATTTTATGTTAGAAAATTCTATTTAATTTAGACTAAGAAAATAAAATAAATGTTGTAATATAAAGAATGTTTGAATAATCGAAATATAATTTTTGCAGCCATTCATCATACAAAATTCTTACCAACTGATAATACTTGTAACTAATGGTTTGCCTCCATCCTTCGATCCTATTAACATTGACAGCAAACTCTCTATGTTTTGAATTTTCATCCTGAAATGCTAGTCCTATACCAAGTATTCTGTATCCTCAGGCATCATTCCAATTTTAGTTGAAACGAAAGTTTCAACTTCATATAAAGCCGTTAGTCGTATACTTGAAATTTACCGCGTATCACAATTTCACCGTAATGATGTTGAATTGCATGCATTACCCATTACTTAAAAATTTTTTGTTGAATTTTGTTGAATTATATTGAGTAAGATAAATATTTAAATAAAAGAATGAAAAATAAATAAGTTATAAAATGAAAAATGAATATACTTCAACCATAAATTCGTTATCAGCAGTGTCCTATTTTTCTCGTCCCCAAGATTCAGTTTTGCTTGACGGGATCTTACACCTTCCTCTGGCTTCTCATCTGGTTAGTTCCATATGAAAGAGTCGCAATGTCCTTTAACAGTAGTAAACTTTCCAGTGTCAATATTACATAAAACATCCCACCATGAACTATGATCCTCAAAAATTCTATTAGTTACTCCAGCTATAAAGTCTGGTCTACATAATTTGAAAAAAAAATTTTGAAATTATAGTAACTCGAAAAATAATAAAAACTCCAAGTAAAAAGAATAATAATAATAATTCTCACACTTTTAACAAATCATCAACATTTGTTAAATTAGTGTACGGAAAAGCACGTTTCGTAAATCCTCTTAAGACACCACCACTGCCACTTCACATAGCACATGCGGATAAGACATAATTGGCAATGTCACCCGACGGATGCCCTTGTCCCAAAAAAATATCCGTTTTCTGAGTAAGTAACGCATTAAGCAATAAAATTATTGGTTGAGTTTGATTTCCATTTGAATCCAAATGCGGATGAAATGGTGATTAAATGGAGCCGGCGATGGGGGTTGAATGTAGTGATTAGTTTAATTAATGAAAATTATTAGATATTTTTTAGTATAAATTGAAAAAATTCAAGTTGAGATAATTAATTAATAATAGAATTAGAAACAAAAAAAAAAAAAAAAAAAAAAAAAAAAAAAAAAAAAAAAAAAAAAAAATATATACGATAACTAGATTTTCGTTTGCCTTCATGTTATAAGAATGAATATTTTATTCCATTAAAATTATCGGATAAAATAGTGTGTACTAGGTTGATAAACCACAATAGGNAGTTAAAGGTATTCTTATAGATAACTTAATTCCAATATATTCAACTTCTGTTTCAAAAAATGTCTATCTTTATTTTTACTCAAATTCGGAGCTAAATCAATACAAGTTCCTCGTTCAATTTTTCTCTTTCTTCTTCACTTACAATAACATAATCACACTTCCAAAACCTTCACTATTTTCATTAATAATTCCCAAAGCTTTACCTGAACTTTCGTCATCATTCAATGAGAATGAAGATCCTTCTTGCATATGTTTTCTACTATTTTCAAATGCTATAAATTTTTCTTCAAACATATCTTAATTCTCTTATGCACGTAAAATAGCTTTTTCATTAACGGTAAATATTTGCATATATTTACAATCCATTGAATTCACAGCTTTGTAAGCCATTCTATTGAAGGATCTTGAATGTAATTGTCAAGTGCTAATAAAAGAACAGGTTATATTAATTGAAATAAATTATTTATGAATAATGGGGAAAAAAAATAATATTTAACACATAACATAAAAATAAAGAAATAAAATACAACCTTATAAATATGTAAATATTTCTGTCTTATACAAATAGCCATAGCTTTTACTACAGCGCCTCTAAAAAAACAAATCTGAATATTACTATACGAAAAAATCAATGGTTTACAACATTTAAACATTAAATACCATAAATTTCGACAAATAAAAAAAATAACATGCCGTCTAGCCTTTTTATCATGCCTAGTTCTAACCAAATTCAATGCATATAACAGTGGAGTTTCATTGCCCCTCGAACGATCAGATTTCAGATCAGCTGAAATTTTATCAGGATCTGGAATAGTTTGATTTAAAAAGAATACAGTCCAATCTTCGGTACGCAGATGTGCACCATCTGGTAACATTAACTCGGCCAATAGACTAGATTAAATTAATATCAAAATAAAAAGTAAAAATTATGAATCGGAGAATTAATAATTTTTAAGGATTAGAACAAAGAACTTACTGCTCATCTGTACCGTGGGCTCAGGATATTGATGCGTTAAAGAAGAATCTTTATCGATATCGAATTCTGCTAATAATATGTGAGTTACGTGTTCTCCTAATGGTGGTTTCATTATGTGAACTTTTTTTTCGAGAAATTATAATTATTAAAGATAAATGTTTGAATTATAGATTAAATCTATGAATAAATGTCGCAGATCATAATTTAAAATGAAATCTACATTTTCTACTTAACCTGCTAGCCTTCTAAAACCCACTAATACTTGTTTATTATAATTTTTTTAAAACTAACCTAACCCTAACCCTAACCCTAAACCTAAACCCCTAACCCTAAAAAATGCACCCCAAAAAAATTTAGTTTTCGAGATTTTATACTATAATTTCATTTTAATCTGGATTTCATTATAATCTGCCACAATAAATAACTTTATTCTTATGAAAATTATTATTATTATTATTATCGATAAATAAAAACCCAATTATTCTCGCTCGGATTCTTTTATATAAAACATTTTCTTTATTAAACATTTAAACATTATGAATATACATGATGGGAGTGTGCTCCACTTCACTACTTTCTCTTCCATCTTGACATATTTGTGCTCTTTCCAATTTACTATATGCCAATAGACACACCTTTGCTTTTATGCTCCTTTTCTCTATATGCTTATGTGGTCTTGTCATGTGACAAAGTATAAAATGAGGATCGAAAAGTACGAGCCCACGCTATGGTGTGGCGCATTCTACTTTTCAGTTTTTTTTTTTTTTTTTTTTTTGGTCACGCTATGGTACAGCGTGTTTATGTTTGACAACTGGCCTGAGTAGTAAGTGCAACAGATACAACAGATGCTACAATCTTGTGGGGGGGTGGATCAAGCACGAAGAAGCCAGATCGTAATCGGGCAAAGAAGAGAAAATGAACAAGTCAAGCGAAGTAAGAAAGCACTAAACTTAACTTTTACGCCCACATGTATCTTTATAATTTCTATTGCATGCGCCTACCTGCATATCCATAGCCTCAATCCTATGAATATTCCTTGACATGCATACAATCATATGCATATCCATTGTTTTCATATAAGCCTCCATTAATATTTAATTCGTATAATGCATTTAAGCCAAATTCATTGTAAGCCACAAATGGTGATCCTCGCGATAATAACTCTAGCATGACTTCGTCAACGCTATTTCACACTTCAAAATTATAAACACGCAAATTCGAAAGTTTGTTTATATAATAAAAATCATGTGAAACGTTAAAAATGGGATCGAATCTTATCGATAAGATTAAGATTGCATGCGTTTCAATCAACGTTTTTATCAATTTGATTAACATTCAGCTATCTTTTATAATTGATGTTTATTGTTTAAGACAAAGCCAGGAGAACCCGCTTTTAAATAACGAACTTTTGATGGTAGATTTGAATCAACCATTTTGAAGTTTTTCTATTTTTTATATGTAAATTTTGATTAAATAAAGATTTAAATAAATGAAATTATAGTGAAGTTTCAATAAAATAGTTAACGTTAAAATAAAATTACATATTAACATTGTAATTAGTTCATCGTTATGGAAATATTATTTAAATTATAAAAGTCAATAATATTATTCTCTTGCCAAATTTGTTACAAGCACGTATTTTAATATTGCAAATTACTGCTGCACACCTGCGCGTTAATTTGAATATATGCGCATTATTTTGGGACGCGCATGGGCTACTTTTAGGAGCACGATTTTTCGAATTAACGCTCTTGCCTGTTATTTCGCGACAATACGACACAGACTAAGAAGCTGGACCTAAGTAAACTACACAACTTAAGTAAAAATCGAATTTTATTATATTATATTTTATTAATATAAACATATACTATCATTATATTTTATCTTTTTGCTTAATTCCATTTTTTTTAAAGTATTATCGAAGATTATTCTCGATATCCATATAATAGACTAGGTTACATTTAATGAAATTATTTTTGCTTTATCTTCCCAATCGAATTTTATGCCAGTGCAGAAAATGTAGAGTAATAACTTTTACAAACTTCAAGCCTTTGATATGCATTAAGTCCTAGTAACGTAAATTCATTGTAGTTAGTATCAAAAATTCTGCTTTCACATCGTTAACGATGTGTCATAGTCAATTGGTAAAGATAAGAATATCGATATTAACGTTTTTGAAAAATAAAATAAGTTTGTTTTAATAAGTTATTAAATAATACATTACAAGTTGTATAAAATTGTGTTACCACTTAAGTTTATGGTTGAAATCAAGTTGATTCCCATATAAAAATTCTAAATAACAAAGTTAAATAATTCAATGTATTAATTAATTTGATGTAATAATATCTACTGTATAATATTAATAAAGTTATAAAAAAAAAAAAAAAAAGGCAAAGTTGATTTTGAACTGAATGTTGTAATCCAGTGATTTTCATAACGCATTCTTATTTATCTGTTATCGATACGTATTTTATCGTTCTCATTTGGGTTAACAACGTAGTAATAGTTGGTTTTAGCACGATAACATGAAACTATCTTATTAATAAATTTAATTATCGTTGCTACTAGTATAAAGGGTTTTTCAACTATTTTAATGATAACAATATTATTTCTACTAGTATAAAGGGTTTTTCAACTATTTTAATGATAACAATATTATTTCTAAATATATAAAATAAAAATACAACACCAAATTGATAATAATGCGAATGATGATAATTTGAATAATATATAAATTGCAAGTAAAAAAATTTAAATTAATAATCCATCATCATGAGATAAATAAGCTTTCCATCAAATACTTACTACCCAACATGCTAGATATAATTCAAAATCATATTTGTTTACATTATCAACTTCTCCCATAAAAAATCTTCCTATGCTCGTTAATTAGGTCTAAACATTCACTAACAGCTAAAGGTATTAAGAGCCCAAAATTGATATTTGTAAAATAACTAGACAGCCATTATATTTTAACTGATCTATTATTATTAATGAAGACACTAAAAAGATTTTAAAGTAAAAGTGAAAAGCTAATAGAGCATCTTAAACTAAAGGTAAATAATGTAGTAAGATTCCTGAATTTATTTTTTCAGTTAATTTGACGTAAACAACGTAAATCAATTTATATTCAACGGATATCTATATCGAAGTATAATATATCTACTGTAAGATTTTAAAAATTCACATATCCAAATCACCAATCTACAAATCGCCAATCTTCAACTCATATAACTCATTTTGATTGGTATCTGAAATAATTACAATTAGTATTAAAATAAATTTCTATTTGTTAAAAATACTGTAATAAGTGTTTTACCTTGAGAACATGATGCAGTATAACTGATATGACTACTCTTCAAATTGTCGTCAAAATTTGTATTTTTATCTTTATATATGCAATAAGAATATGAATGTATATGAATATTTTCAATATTTTTTAATACTTCATTAGATTTTCTTAATTCTAATAAAATATTATCATCACTCCGCCATTGTGTAAAGATTTCACAGATTTCTATTGCTGATGGGCGGTTCATTGGTTTTTTATCCCAACATTTCTTCATAAGGCTTATATAGCATTGTGGTGAATCCTCAATAATAGTCGGTCGTAAATCATTAAGACATATATCTGTCATAAGTTGTTGTTTAAGTGCATCATTAAATGACACTGTTTTTCCATATAAAATTTCCCACAAAATTATCCCAAATGAATAAATATCTGATGCTGTTGTATAATGCCCTCCGTTTAATACTTCTGGAGCTATATATGGTAAAATTCCGTAGATTCCATTCCCTTTTTCTTCTGGTGCTTTATTTGTTGATATCGCAAGTCCCAAATCTGTAATATATGCACTTTTTATATCATCTTGTAAAATATTACCACTATGTAAATCTCGATGAATAAGTCCTTGCGAATGAATTATTTGAAGATCAGAAGCGATACAATGCAATAAGGTTAATTTATGTTGCCATTCCATTTG
This sequence comes from Gigaspora rosea, assembly GCA_003550325.1. Classification (NCBI taxonomy): domain Eukaryota; kingdom Fungi; phylum Glomeromycota; class Glomeromycetes; order Diversisporales; family Gigasporaceae; genus Gigaspora; species Gigaspora rosea. The sequence continues at coordinate 89,381 of QKWP01001041.1, forward strand.
TGCTATAGAGCAAAGGTTTTTACGCAAAGAACCCATTGCTGCGTATTGTAAGACAATGATATAATCTCCTGAAGAATCATCTTTCGATATTCCATAACATCTTAAAAATGAGGGATGTTTAGAAATGATATCACAAAATGCCTTTAACTTTATTAAATATCATACTTAATATATTAAAATATTATTAAACCAAAAATAAAAAAGATTAAAATCAAAAAATTACCCCTTTAACTTTATTAAATATCATACTTAATATATTAAATATTATTTAACCAAAAATAAAAAAGATTAAAATCAAAAAATTACCTCTTTTATAAATTCTTCTTTTTGTTTTATAAGTCCTTCTTTTTCTTGTATAAACTCTTCATTTTGAGATTTTTTTGGGTTCGATCCACGAAGTAATTAAGAGCAACATTACTGTACGAAAGTTGTTCTTTATTGTACCATATAGCATTAAACACCGTTGCAAAACCACCTTGTCCTATTTTTTCAACATCCGTGAATTCATTGTATGGAATCCATGGTATTGGGTATTTTTCTTCAATTAGTAATTTTTTTATATCATCATCAATCTTGAAGTTTTCATTTGTCCGTTTACCTATGGCCAAACTAAGTTAATAAATATTGCTTTTTTTTTTTAAAAAAAAAAAAAACTTTTAAATTACCTATTAATTCTTTTTGTTCCCTAATTTTATTTTAAAATACATATCATAAAGATTATAATTACGTGTAAAAAAAAATGAATTTAAAAGAAATAAGTTATTTACTTTTGATACCAATAATCTGCTTTTTGCAAATCTCTTGGCGTTCCAATTCCATTACGATAACAATATGCGAGGTGATAGGCATTAACATCCCCATTTCGGCCGCTTTTTTTACAATAAATGAATGTCTGATCTTCATTTTTTTCAACTCCTGTTCCCTTCTTATAACAGGCTGAAAGGTTGTTTGCTGCAACCTTATTTCCCATATCATAAGCTTTTTTATAATGAATAAATGCCTCATGTTCATTCATTTCTACCCCTATTCCAAGTTGATAACAAATTCCTACTTGATTCATTGCATTAGAATATCCCATCTCTGCAGATTTTTGATAATATTCGAATGCCTTCTTTAAGTCTTTTTTAACTCCAATTCCATCTTCATAACAACATCCAACATTATATGTTCCTCTAGCATTTCCCATTTTTGCAGATTTTTGATAGTGAATAAATGCCTTTTGTTTATCCTTTTCAGTACCTATTCCATCTTTATAACAATGTGCAAGATTACGCATTCCAGCATCATTTCCCATATCAGCTGATTTTTGATAATGGACGTATGCTTTATATTCATCTTTTTCAACCCCTACTCCATTTTCATAACAACTTCCAAGATTATTTTTTGCAGCAGCACTTCCCATATCGGCTGATTTTTGATAATGAATGAATGCTTCATATTCATCCTTTTCCACCCCTATTCCATTTTGATAACAATATCCAAGGTTATTCATTGCACCGTAATTTCCCATCTCAGCAGATTTTTGGTAATTAACGAATGCTTTATGTTCATCTTTTCCAACTCCTATTCCATGTTGATAACAATGTCCAAGGTCATTCATTGCAGAATCATTTCCCATCTCGGCAGATTTTTGATAATGAATGAATGCTTTGTTCTCATCTTTTTTAACTCCTATTCCAGAAAAATAATATTTTGCAAGAAAATATATTCCGTTAACATTTCCCATCTCTGCAGATTTTTGATAATGAATGAATGCTTGGTTCTCATCTTTTTTAACTCCTATTCCAGAAAAATAACATTTTGCAAGAAAATATATTCCGTTAACATTTCCCATCTCTGCAGATTTTTGGTAATTGGCGAATGCTTTATTTTCATCTTTTTCAATTCCTATTCCATGTCTATAGCAATATCCAAGGTCATTTAACGCAAAAGTGTTTCCCATATCCGCAGACTTCTGATAATAAATGAATGCCTTGTGAACATCCTTTTCAACTCCTATTCCATAACAATAACAGTTTGCAAGCTCAAATATTACATCAGCATTTCCCATCTCAACAGATTTTTGGTAATTGACGAATGCTTTATGTTCATCTTTTTCCACCCCTATTCCATTTTGATAACAATATGCGAGATTATATATTGCATCAGTTTCCCATCTCAACAGATTTTTGGTAATTGACGAATGCTTTATGTTCATCTTTTTCAACACCTATTCCATTTTGATAACAACGTGCGAGATTATGTATTGCAGCAGCATTTCCCATTTCGGCAGATTTTTGGTAATTGGCGAATGCTTTATGTTCATCTTTTTCAATTCCTACTCCATTTAGATAACAAAATCCAAGGTCATTAAATGCAATAGCATTTCCCATCTCAGCAGATTTTTGATAATGAATGATAGCATTATGCTCATCCTTTTCCACCCCTATTCCATTTTGATAACAATATGCGAGACTATATATTGCATCAGCATTTCCCATTTCAGCAGATTTTTGAAAATTGACAAACATTTGTTGTTCATCCTTTTCAACTCCTATTCCGTTTCGATAACAAAATCCAAGGTCATGAAATGCAGTAGCATTTCCCATCTCTGCAGATTTTTGATAATTAATGAATGCCTTGCGCTCATCCTTTTTAACTCCTATTCCATAACGATAACAGTTTGCAAGCAGATATATTCCATCAGAATTTCCCATCTCTGCAGATTCTTGATAATGAATGAATGCTTTATTTTCATCCTTTTCCACCCCTATTCCATGTTGATAAACATATCCAAGACTAACTATTGCTTCAGAATCTCCCATCTTGGCCGCTTTTTGACAAAGATTGAATGCTTTATATTCGTCTTTTTCAACTCCTTTCCCACTAATATATAAATATCCAATATTAATCATTGCGGTAGTATTTCCCATATCGGCTGATTCTTGATAGTGAACGAATGCCTTATGTTCGTCCTTTTTAACTCCTTGATACCATACCAGCTGATTTTTGATAGTGATCGAATGCTTTATGTTCGTCCTTTTCAACTCATATTCCATTTCGATAACAATCTCCAAGGTTATTCATTGCAGTAATATTTCCCATATCGGCTGATTTTTGATAGTGAACGAATGCCTTATGTTCGTCCTTTTCAACTCCTATTCCATTTCGATAAAAATCTGCAAGATTATATATTCCACTATCATTTTTCATCTCTGAAGATTTTTGATAATGAATAAATGACTTTTGTTCATCTTTTTTAACTACAATCCCGTCTCTATAGCAATTTCCAAGCCAATTTATTCCATTAGAACTTCCCATATCAGCTGATTTTTGATAATTAATAAATGCTTTATATTCGTCTTTTACAACACCTATTCCATTTTGATAACAGTCTGCAAGATTATATATTCCGTTGGCATTTCCCATTTCAGCTGATTTTTGAAAATGAATAAATGCCTTATGTTCATCTTTTTCAACTCCTATCCCATGTAAATAATATATCCAAGTTCATTTTCTTCAATTGATTTTTTATCATCCATTTTGTTGAATACAAGAGAAGGTCAATTATTCAATTAGCATTTTAATTATTATTATGAGGAGTACGTACATAATACAGATAAACTTGTGCTCTTGTATCCTTGTCTCGATAGGTTTTATCGAGTAGTACATATTTACGATCAATACAGTAATATTATCGCTACCGACCCCATTGTTTATTTTCCTTATTTGAGAGATCTGCATCGACTAACCAATCATATTGTTAATTTTCACGAAGCAAAAATGTTGAGAAAGAAATTTCACATAACTTAAAATTCTTGCCTGAATACTCACCCTCCAACTCTAATTTTAATTTCTTTAGTTTGATATATTTGCAAACCAAGAAAATGTAAAACGGGTCGGTAATATCAGTCCAAATTTTCTGCGTATCAAATGATATCGCCTAAGTTACATAATCACGTGTAATTCCGGATTATTATTGCTCTCATTTTTTGAAAGAAAATCTTTAAGCCGATTAAGGAAGTCGCCATTAATACAATAAAAGAAAGAGAAATTTTTTAAGTCATCAAATTTATTATATAGTACTTTTAATGGTGAACGTTTGCTACTTGAAGTGTTTAATGAAATTCACGAATTTGGATAACTTATGTTATTAATTTAAGTAGCTTGTTGGGTATTATAATCCTATGAATCCAATTCACTTACTATCATAATATATCCCATTTGGGCCGTTTGAAGTTAATTTTTCGGTTAACATCACCCCAGCTGAAGTCTCTCCCACCTCCCCCGAAATCTAACAGCCAATCAAAACGCTGGATGACTCTCGTCAGTCACCTGATTTATATTAACCAATGAAATTGGCCCATCTTTGTTCATTTTTATATGTTCGTTTCATATGTTCGTTTCATTTTACCCCCCCTCCCGAGAGTCCTGGAAAAGTGATGTTAACGAAGAATCAACTTCAAACGGCTAGTGATGGCAAAATCCCGATTTTTTTAAAAATCCCGCGCGGGATTCGCGGGATCGAGTAGAGTTTCCGAATTTTCACGATTAATAAATATATATATATATAAATCATCATAGGATATAATTTCTCGTTAAAATAATAATCATTTCTTATAAATTTTACTGCATTTTATTACAAATATAATGCTTATATAGATTTTGCCTACTTTTAAAACATTTGAATCTTATAATTATTAAATTCATCAATTCAGATTTGTCTTAATTTTATCAATTTATTATTATATTTAAAAATTATAATGGCAACAAAGCGATCAAATCATATAAACGTATAAAAATTTATAAGTAATCAGGTGCATAACGAGGTATAAATGTGCTACTGTAAATTTATAAGCAATAAGGTTATATACACACAAAAATTCATAAACGACTCATAAGAAAATAATCGGGCTTATAATTTCTGATCAAATAGTCACTTTTATACTCAATAATAATCAATAATAGATTCCCACTTTATTAATAATGACAATTTAAAAATTATATTTCAATATACGTTTGCGCATTATCTCTGTACGTACATATATATGTGGAACGAGAAACAAATAATATTTTTATTTACATCAAATACTAATTAGGAATTGGCCCACTTATGTTAAAGCAGGCGGTTATTTGTTAATGCGGGCCAGATGATATGCTAACGCAGTCCAGACAATCTTATCTTAAAAATCCCGCGCATCCCGCGCGGATCCCGCGCGTTGCCCATCACTACAAACGGCCCTATTCATATTAATTTGTTGAGTATAAAGCGAAATAATTAAATTGATTATAAAAAGTATTTGAACAAGCTTTTAAAGTCATGAATATTATTTCCTAATAATATAACATGATGCTCGGTCATGCTCATATGGGCGGATTTATTTTCATGTGATTATTGAGAATCTGTCCTCTGATTGGTCAATTTGTTTAATGTAATAATAAAAACTGATACTTACTTTTTCGAAGTCTCTAGCTTTTTTTTTATTATAGTGATATGAAACTTTGTGCTTATGTTCAACAAGACTTCAGCTTCAATAATCCTGCCTTGATCCTAGTATAGATGTAACTTTTACTAGTAATGATAGCAAAGGGCTCACCATGCAAGAATACAGGGCCAGGTGTGATATGTGGCAAACTGACACCAAATTTTTTATCTAAAGCTATGAAGAGTCAAGCTGCTCCAAGTTTAAAGGTAGAACTCAAATTAGATGACCAGCTGTGTCAACAACATTCAACAAGACTAGATCCTGCAACTGTTTTCTAAGATCCCACAAGCATAAAACTTATTAGTGACAATGCCGAAGGAATCACATCATAGAAATATGGGACCCTGTGCAGTATATGGCAAAGATCTTTAAACAATTCAAGAATAGTTATTTAGAATGCAAGAATAGTTTCAGTATTGTGGTATGAATTTCTGTGTTTATATTTATTAAGTAAGACTTTTTATTACTTCATATTAATATTCACTAATCTCAAAACTAAAATATTAATTACTAGATATATAGTTAGTATTATAAATTCAAAAAATTTTTATTTGCACCAATATACATGCAAATTTAAATCTATATACGCTGCGCCTACTGCGCGGATCCAATTTACATTACTGTATATAGCCAACAAAAAAAATAAAAATACTAGACGTTTTAGATATGCTTCAATTATTTTAATTAATTTAGATCAAATACGTATAAGCGATATTGTTTAATTTAATATGAGCTAAAAGTTGAAATGCGTCTCTAGTAAAGGTGATGACAGAATATAGAATCGATTATTATTTAAAAATATATTATTAAATAAAGCTTTGCTGATAATAAATAATTTGATAATAAATCGTTTGATAATAAATTGTTATCGATGTTAATCACCTTTTGATTGACAAAAGTCACTTTATTAATTTGATTGGTTAAGATCAAGTTTTGATTATCATATGTGATAAATCGAATTTGTGACAATATTGAATGGAAACAAATCCGCCATATGTGATTTACCCATTGAAATTTGATTGGTCATGTTTAAACACTTTTATTGCGGTTTTATTCATTTCCACCCAATTGTTTAATTTTTATTCAAATATTTAAATATTAGTTAGCATTACAAGTGTTAGCCCAATTTGACAATGAAGCTAAGTTCATATATAAATTAAGTTCTAATTGAGAATTTCTTGATAATATCATTTTTTGCATATAATAATAATAACAGTAATTCAAATCAGAGTTTGTGCGTTTTACCATTTCTATTAATTATATTCAACACTAGAGATGCTGATGAAATTTGTTTCACCAATTTCACCAATAGTGGTGAACTATTCACCACTCTAATTTTGTTTCACCAGCATCTTTATTCCAAACCATGATCTAAACGTGTGAAAACTAATACGCGCGTACGTACGTATAATATTCAGATTTATTAATAATCATTAATGTTTTTGTGAGAGAATATTCAAATCTTAATCATTGAATATACCAGGAACGGTGTTTTACGGGAGTAAAACGAAGGGGATGGTTTACAGCGGATCCGCGATCTCTTGTATTTGGTTGGTCTGCATGATCGTAGATCTTTCCTTTTCTGTTTTCACGGGTATTTTTGTGTGAACTGCACTGCGCATTTATATTCAGAATAGTCGATCTCAAACAATAGACTTTAGTAAGTTGTTACAATGATCAGCCAAAGTTGACTAGTTGATTGATATAGACAACGCTTCATGACGATAAGTGCACTTGCAGAATATGTACTCATGGAGAATGATCTACATACGGGTTGTTGCAAGCAAACCATGCTTAGCAGGGCTTGAAATGACCTCGTGACTCAAATGAATAATTACTAGAAGTTGGTCATTTCAATGACCTATTAGGTTTATATTAAAACTAGAGATAATTTAGTTGGTCACAATTTAATCGGTTATTTGAATCAAACATGTGTGTTGTATATAATCAACCGGATGCACATAAAATAAAATAGTTAAATAATCGTGAACTAACTGAAATTAATAAATATTCTTTATATTCACAAAATTAACGCGATTAAACAATAAATTCATGCTACTGATTGAAATTAAATGAAATATACATGAATAGATTATTTTAAATACTTAGAGATTATAACACTTTGGATCAACAATTTTAATTTTTTGAGCCCCATGAGACCGCGAATACAGCATAGATAGCCACCCTATATTCTTTATATTTTATGATCGATAAAAAGGAAATAAGGTGAATAATTAAAATGAGTTCCACGAAATATAATGAAGTCGGCGTGACTACTAATATTGTAATCACAGGACTTACAGGACTAAAAATGTTACGAAAATTGTCTATCCAACTAAATAGAAAAGAGGAAGTGCTTTAAATGCCATAAAGTAAATGAATTAAATAGCCAATATTTATAACTCGAATAACATATTTAAATAACAGAAGTTCTTTATACTCACAATCAATGCTAATAGAATATTAAATAATCAATATTCATGTTCTTCATAGTTGCAGACTGAAATGAATTAAACATTAAATATTCATAAAATTATTTAAACTTAAGTTAAATAAAGTTAAATAATAATATTCATAAATTAAATAGCTTATTTAAATGCATAACATCGACAAATATTATTAAAATTTTATAAGCTCCTATATAATCTTTGACCCGGGTCATGACTTGGATCAATATCTGATCCGCCCGGACCACTATTATCTAACCCGGTTTGGATCTCTAGGCATAGCGTCCGATCATGCAAAAACTTTAAATGACCTGCCGATCGGGCCGTTTCCCAAAAGACCCAGATCATTTCCAAATGGCCTGAGTCATTTGATTACGGATCATTTTCAAATGACCGTAATGACCAGTCTATCTGAGATCATTTTCAGGTCAGTTGCAAAATAGTCAAATGACCAGGTCATTTACCATCCCTACAGTATAGAGGATCAACTGTATATGCAAATAAGAGATAAATATTTCCGGCTATAAATGGGCCCGAAGGACCTTTTTATGACCGGTGATCTAAATGGTTATTTCTCCGTAGTGGGAAATAAAGGTGCCATTCTTCATCTTTTATGATGATATATGACGGTGGTTTACTGGCTTATAATTAGTAGTACTTTATTCAATGAAAAGAACATTAATAAGGGCTCCTAATTGACTAGTTGAATTTATAGACATGACTAGAAAAGTCAACTAGTCAATGCTTACGTTAAATTTTTATAAGTTTATAATTATTACGGTGTGAAATCGGAAAAACGTGACCTGATGACAGGCACGTGCCCTCGTGATCACGGGTATTTCTTAATGTGGGGTTACCGACCAGATACACCGGATATCACAGATCTGGCGGATATGCATAAATCCGATCAGGAATATTAGGAAGTTCGGGATGAAATTAATGATCCAACTGATCATTATAATAGTGGGTATACGGTTGATACGAGGGATATAGATGATAATAATAATATGTAGGATCCTGGAGGATAAAAATAGATTCTTATTCATTATAAATAAAGGCCGTTTGGCCCTTTGGGAATGACATTCAATTCCCACTTTGCTTTAATAAAACATACATACATACTATATACGACTCAAAAACTTATCTTTATTAAAAATAATAAAAGTACATATAACCCGATACATAATAAAAACCTATACATTCGTTGTCCCACTATAAACCCAAGTATTTTGCATAAACTATCCCGCAACTCTGCCTAACCACTTAGCCAAATCTAACACGCCTATTTCGACCTAAATTAACCCCTTGACGGTTATACAGATCGACCTCGTGATTCACCGATAGACCCGCCGATTGTTAGGGTTGTCAACGGTATTTGCCGCATTATTTAGCTTAAACTGTATCGCGACATTGCCGCTTTGTCGTAATTCTGCTATGCCGTAATATCATATTGGCAATGAAGAAGAATAATAAAGATTTGAAAGTTCGCTGATATATTAGAAAACACAGTGAAAAATTGAGGAAGGAATGATATTAAACATATATTAAACATCTACCATTAAAGCTCATATCCATCCACGTTAAAGCGATATTATTGGCTAGCTGAGCAACATACAGTATGACTTGACATTTACGAACTTTTATTACGTTTTCATTATTTATTGGGCTTAGCATTAGCGTCATGACAAATTTGATGATAATCGAGTTCAAATAAAAAATTAAGGATTTTATCAACGAATTATTGCAATAATACTTTCCGGTATACAAATAAATTTCTGCAATCATTAAATAAATACTTAAGCTATTATGCTTTACTATTCTTAATCATTGTCACGACTGATGCTGAAGTTTTGGGTCTCAATTTGAAACTATAAGCCCTGCTAAAATCCACATATCCTCTATAAATATGAAATCTACACCCAAACTAATGATGCCTGACGAAACTCACGTGACTTGACGAAACATAATAGTTTCGTCATTTCGTCAGTGACGAAACTATGATGAAACTTATGGTTTCGTCAGGCGAAATAGTTTTCAAAGCATCTATAACCCAAACCGTACCCCAAACCTTATGACAAAAACGAAAAAAAAATCAAAAAAAAAATGTAAAATTTATATCAAAATAGGTCAAAACTTACTTCCGTATCTGCCGTGACAATCATTAAAGTGATGTTTCTATAGTTTGCAGTATTCTCTATGAAAATTTCTGTTATTCTAGTCCTTCAAACGATAATATTAATTGGCTTTGTATCCTAAAAAGATAAAATAAATCATAAAAATACACCAACTCAATATTACGATCTTACTAATCATTCAAAACAAAAATAATCTTCAACTTGTTTCAAATGAATATTTTAGTTGGCATCATTCTAGTGAACATTAGCACAAATAGCAAAACTTCCTCAAGTTTCGAACGCACTTAAATTTATAACGGTTGTTTAATCAACTAATCAACTTAAAGAGAAAATTAACAGACATTACAGAAAAATGTCATTGTGGGATGTCATTGCGACAATACAGAATCACTGCAATATGATTTACGGTAATCTATTTTACTTCTTTACATCATTTAAGTAATTAATTGTGACACATCCATAGGGCATAGTTCAATAATTACGATAGTTGTTGCCTGGATCTTATTCAAGAACTTCATTTTTAGAATTAAATAATGTTGTATTGTCTACTATTCATGAACCTAAAGGTCATTGGTGGGGAAGGGTACTTTATGCCCAATGGAGACCTCAAAGGAGTCAATAGAGCTCAATGAATACTATCCATTGAGGTCCTTTGGACCTCCGTTGACTTTTTTCTAAATATATAGTAAAATTTTGACTCTGATAGTAAAATATTATTTTAAGGAACTCTTTAGCATTGGCCAATAGTATATATACTTAAATTCATGTGAATTCTGGTTTCCAGTATGTAATTGTTTCTGCAAGTAATCGTAATTACATTCTATGCATCAAGAATATAACTTCTGATGTCTCCGTTCCTGGTTTTAGCGCAATTACGTTGTGCAGCTACCTTATTAAAAATTCTATATCTACCACGGCTTCTGCAAATGGATTAATAACACAATTTCATTTATTATTTTTATGACCTTTGTTACCATTAACTTAATATGCAATAACTTTGGAATTTTTTGTTTAATATAACTATCACAATAGAGATATACAATTCGATCAAAAGCAGGAGACATTTTGCAATAATTTATAAAATTTTATAAATTTATTATTGCGTCTTTTTGGATGATATCTATGATATCTATTAAAGTCTAATAAAAAATATATATATAAGAAATCAAAAATTAAAAATCGGGATAAGCGATTTATTTTATTTTATTTTTTTATTTTATTTATTTTATTTTTATTTTTTTATTTTATTTTTTTTTTGATTTACAAATTTCACAAAATTATGCAAATTAACGTTTAATTATAGTGATACGGGTATAAACCGTATTAAATAGCTATAAATTTTATTTTCTTTATAAGGCCACGCAAAGTTGCGGGCCGATGGAAGAAAAATCGTGTACCGGGTCAATTCTAAAAGGCTCGGTCAGTCTATCGGGCCGACCTTTTTTGCTAGAACAAATTTTCCGATCAGAATTAGCTCCTATATCTATATCAAATGTGTAGGAAACCATCAGGTCATTCCTTGTCAAAATTCTAGCATTATTTAGTTTTTATTCTGAGAAATTATAGCACGTTAGTATTTTATGCTTGATTAATTTCAATGCAACCAACATGCCAGAACATTTCTGTTCCTTACATTCATTGTTTGCCAATTTATCATCTAAACTAGCCAACTAATGAATATCTACATTGTTGTAAACTACTACGTAGTTGATATTTAGTAAATTTCTTGACCTGAAAAATATGCTTTATAAGAGCATCGATCCTAATACTCCTTTAATCGACCAGTCCAGACATACAAAGTTGCAGGCTGAGGGTCGACCCGCCCATAGACCTGTCCGTTGAGCCAGGGCTAGCCTGTATTACCATAATTTATATGATAAAATGGCAAACAATGAATGTAAGGAACGGACCGTTCTGGTATGTTCAGTTGCATAGACAATTAATCAACATAAGGCTACACAAAGTTGATTTTTCGTTTTGCATTACGTGGAATCTGAAAACATGGGTCGGTCGGTTGGATTTTTATTTTTTTATTTTTTATTTTTTTCAATTTACTGCAAATAATAGAATAATGCTCACATCTAAGGTTATCAAGGTAAAATTTTCATTTTGAACAACAGGGAAATTAAGGTCTCGGGTGACGTCGGATGAGAATAGAGGGGGAAAAAATGTCGAACAATTGGTGCAATTGGGATCTAAAAAAAAGTTTTTTTTTGAAAATTGAAAAATGGATCGGCTGGTAATGCAAAACGAAAAATCAAAATCTTAGGCCTAAGAGTCAAAAAAATCAGAAACCTCATTCACCATCTTCTGAGAGCTAGTTTTCATCATATTGTTATCATACCTCCTAAATTTTCTGCTGAACATACATGTGTTCATATTTAAACAATCCCGAAATCTTCCGATATCCTTCTATCCAATTTCTGATTTTAATGGCAACTAATTTATAATAATCAATATCGATTTTTTTTTGTACTTTGTTCATTAATATCATTAAAAAAAACATTATTATGCTTGTTTTAAAAGAATTGAAAAAAAATCAGGGGATTTTGAAAATTTTGGGTCGGCGGGTAATGCGAAACGAAAATTTAACTTTGCGTTTGCCTAAAGTATAATGTGCTATAATTTCCCAAAGATAAATCGTATAAACCTAATAATTTAATACCACTAGAATTTGGCAAGGAATGATTAATGGCTTTCTACTCATTTGATATAAATATTGAGACTAAGGCCGACATCACCCTTCCCCCCCTTTGATGTCACCCGGTAAAATGATCATATAAAAAAAATAAAAAATAAAAAAAAATAAAAATACCGTATAACCACGAAGTAACGCGATGGGTATGGTTTCGAATTTCGGCCTAAATTAAACTTAATTCAGGCCGAAATTCGAAACAACTCCCTATGCGTTATACGACAAATGTAAATTAAAAAAAAAAATAATTTAAATAAAAAAAAAATTTAAAAAACAAAATAAAATAAATTAAAAAATAAAATAAAATCATTTAAAAAATAAAATTAAACCGAATTAAAAAAAAATAATAAAAATAAGAAAAAAAAATATAAACAATAAAAAATAAAGCTAAATTTTTAGTTTCTACTTGGTTGTATGTTTATTTCAGTTTGCGATGAAATGATTCAAGAAAAACTGCTGAAAAAGAGCTTCCGAAGTGGTTTTTTTATTCGATTATGAAGAGCTAGAGAACTAGTATTAATGAGTAAGAAGGAATATTTAAATAAACATTCGGAAATAATACAAACCAATTATTCGAATCGATACTTTTTTACATTAATGTTTAAACCATCCGATCAGATCAGTAATTTATTTTATTCAATGAGGGACAAAATTTGTATTCGACCAATAGGAACTTATAGGAACTTGGGGAATTAGTAAGCCCAAAATTCCTATCTGTGATCGCGGCATACATACTCTAAAAAATGATGTAAAAATTATACGTACGAAGTTCTTTTTCTCGGATAAATGCACCATATAATTTTTTATTTATTTATTTATTTATTTTTGCTCTTTCTTTTATAAGAGAAATATAATGTAAACTATTGAACCAAATTTATCTGATCTAATTAACAATTCAACTGGAATCTCCGGACTAAATTTAACTTGAAATCAATTCGATATAATAGATTTACTACATTAAAAATAGTTTGTTCATTCTATATGTTCGTTTCATTTACCCCGTCCCCCCTCTTCTGAGAGTTCTGGAAAGTGATGTAACCGAAAAATTAACTTCAAACGGCCTAATTCTGATTAGAAAAATATCTAGCAAAAAAAGATCGGCCAGGTCGACCAGTCCGAGCTTTTTTAGGATCGATCCGTTCCACGGTCATTCTATCGGTCCGTATCACTAGTCATAAGCAAATCTTTGTTTAAAGACGTGATATTAATTGTGTATTATTAATTGTATGGCGGGTTATTAATAAATGAAACTTAAATGTTCAGGCAAGCAAATTACGTGTAATATTATGTGTATAACCGGTTTTGAAACCCATGTGCTTCGGATTGAAATTCACAAGATTGGTCTTGACAACTAACTACAGTATATGTATAAAAATACTCATTTAAAGTCATACCATTCCATGCTAAGAGGGGTTTTCAGTAGAGATGGACAATTTTCATAAGTACTATTATTATTGCTTAACGTTGCATCCAATTTTTTTACGTAATAAGTAATAATAAGTGGTATTTGTAGAAGAATTTAAATTTCAGAATTATGCCGTATTTAAGAATCACAAGAAGTAATACTCAGCCTAATAAGCAATTAGTTAATAATGTGTAAGAAAAAATTACGGTTAAAAAATTCATGTGGCTACATAAATTACTGACTATTCCTAGGTTTCATAAGTAATTATTAGATGCCCTATTTTTGTAAATATTTATTTCTATTTTTTAAAGTATATATTTATCAAAAACGAGTTAATTTTATCACCAGCAATACTTAATTAATTTTTTGATTTGGATTTTTAAAACAGAAAACAGGATCTTTTAAACTCCCACATATTTTTCAAAATAAGCTAATTTCGAAATCTCCTACTATGCTACTATACAGATCTGATTACCTGGTGTTCGTTTACAATTAAATTATTTAATCGATAAAACTTTTCCCTAGTTTCAGGCTGAATTATGTTAGTAATGCACCAAAATCATCTGAATTATGTAACGATTAAAATGATTAAACGAACAATCCATTAAGAAAAATTTAGGCACCAATTTTTTTATATTCATAAATACTTATATTTTATTTAATGAAAAAATTTTAAGTATAATTTGATTTTTTTTTCTTCTTTTTTTTAGTTATGATAATGAAAGTAATATCAAATAGTAAATGATTGGGTAGCTTCAGAATTATCTTATTTGAAAATAAAGCTCCTATTTCCTATTTTTCATTTTTATCCCGAATTAAAAATCAAATAGAAATTAAATAGATGTTAGAGATGGGCACGCGCATGATCCGCACAGAATACCACACGAAATATAATCTGTATACTGCTGGGTGACACGAAATATTCTGATGAAACTTTGACCACCATTCCGCAATAGTTCATTATTATATATGATATATCCCCAAATCACACGCCCGGGGTTTTTGAGAAGCCCACGATTTGCCCATCTCTAGTACCCTGTGATAACATAAGTTTTTTTTTTTTTTATAAACAATCTACCAGTAAGCGATTATGTAAATTATACTTAAAAAAAAAAAAAGTATTTATATTTCACTTGTCTTGAAACAAATACGTCACCTATTTTATCTAAAATCAGATGTCTGATTATTAATCCTGAAACTCACTAAAGTAAAAAAATTTCATTCTTACGAAAATAAAATAACCAAAAAGTTAACATATCAACCGTAGTTTTTTGAACTTAAAAGTTTTTTTTTTATTTGTGAATAAATATGATAAGATTCTAAAAATGAATGATGGAGACATGCTCATCACAACCATAATGTGAACAATTTTGTTTTCGCTGTATTCCGAATTTTTCGGTTCAATAGTTATTTTAGGAATTTTCCGAAAGATGATTCCGTGACCCGCTTGGAAAATTTAAGACTTCTTGAACGAAATATCTGATCTGTAGTGATTTATCACATGTGAAAAAAAATATCATAAAAATGAAGGCTTACAAATTTATATTTATAAATACCAAGACTATTCCCAAAAAAATTTTACTTTTCAAAAATAATATTAACTCTGAAAAATAATATATTATAGCAATGAAGTACTTATTCTATTTTGTTCTTCTTATCTGCATCGTTCATGGCCTGGTTGTTCACGGATCAACTCTTTTTAAAGGTAAATATTTGAAACTAATTATTTTCAATTATCTCCTTCTAATTTTCCTATATTTCATTGGAAGTTCGATCGAAAAATCTCACGAAACGCTGTACTCCCGGTGGCGGCAAATTTGATTGTTACAAGGGTGAACATGGCTGTCAATCTGATAATGATTGCGCGGACGCTATGGCATGTAATAATTATGGATATTGTGTAGAGGAGCGTTATGATCCTGGTCCGCCCTGCTGCTAAGTTTAAAAAAAGGTGAATAATAGGATGATTCAGAAATCGGTTTGTTTTGAAAATAAGTGGATGTTTAAAAAGTTAAAAAGTTTTATTTCTGTTTTGAAATTTCGAAATCAGAAAATGAAGAGTAAATTTTTGCGATCGCATTCTATTGTCATATAATGTTATTGTAATAATGTAAAGTCTCGCTTAAATTTTTTAAAAATTCTTTTAATTAATTTATTTAATATCACACATTTATTTTCGAATTCTTAATTAATAATTTAATAAATATGCCTTCCAATATTTCTTCTTCACATGTAATTATACATCGTAATAATTTAATAAATATGCCTTTCAATATTTCTTCTTCACATGTAATTATACATCGTAATAATTTTTTTAAAAACTCTTTTAATTAATTAATAATTTATTTAATATCACAATTATTTTCGAATTTTAATAATAATTTAATAAATATGCCTTCCAATATTCCTTCATCACATGTAATTATTTATTTCTAGTAATAAATTTACACAACTATGATATCAATCAACTATATATATTACTACGTAAATTGAGGTGTGTGTCTGTCTTCTACAATTTGATTGGCTATTGATAATAACGTGATTAGTAATATAACCCGTTAAACAAAATGCAACCCGGGTCACCCGGGTTGATCGATGGGTCCACCCGGGTGCACGGGTTACCCGTTTGACCCGGTTCAGATATTTATTAATAATGAACCTGATTAAAAAATTCAATATGCGTTAACGAAATTCTTATTTTAATTATTACGGCCTTTATTAAAGACTAACCTTACCTATAATTAATAAAACAGTAGCACTTATACATATAATCGGCCTATTACTTAAAGTTATGTGTAACGTCTTAATCAAGGATTCGAAAGATTCAATCGATCGAAAAGAATTATAAATGATATCAAAATTCAATCAAATTTTGATGCTTGAAAATATGCTATAAATATGATTTTTTATCTAACGAAAATTTTTAATTATTTTTTTAAATAAAACGGAATATAAAGCTGCAAGTTCAAAAATAATTTATAGTTATTGTATGGGTTTTAGTGAATAACCTAGTTACACACGGGTTCATATTCCGTGCCAAAGGCACGGGATAAATATGAACCCGTGTGTAACTGCGTTATTCAATATACCCTTACAATAACTATCTTATTGCACGGTGTCTGGCGTAACAATCCCGTGCCAACAATTAAATTAAAAGCACGTGCTGTCACATAAGACCCGCGCAATAAAGTTTTATTGTCACCTGAAATTTTTATTATTCTGAAGTTGAATTTTTGTCACATGTCTCGCGAATAATCGTACGATATGATCTCGCGTACGACATGTGAAATATATGCTAAACTTATCTCGCGAGATGTACATCTCTAGTAGTGGCTGATTTACCACAACAACGTGTGCAACTATCTTATTAATAAATTTAATTATCATTGCTGCAAGTTCAATGTTTTCGGTCATTTCACATTTGTAGTCTTTAAGGTTTCTTCAATTATTTTTAATAATGATAATAAATAATGTTTCTAAATAAATAAAATAAAAATACGACGTCAAATTGAAATATGCGAATGATAATAATTTGAGTGATATATAAAATTGTACATAATCAAATAAAAAAAAATAAAATCAATAGTCCATCATCTTGTTATAAACAAAATCATTATCTACCCAACATGTTTGATACAATTAGTAAAGCATCTTAAACTGAAGATAATTAGCAAAGATTCTGAATTTATTTTTTCAGTTAATTTGACATATGTACGTCCTGTACGGTAAAAACCATGTAAATCAATTTATATTCAACGGATATCTATATCGAAGTATAATATATCTACTGCAAGATTTATATATCCAAATCACCAATCTACAAATCGCCAATCTCCAACTCATTTAGATTGGTATCTGAAATAATTACAATTAGTATTTAAAATAAATTTCTATTTGTTAAAAATACTATAATAAGTGTTTTACCTTGATAACATGCTGCAGTATAACCGATATTACTACTCTTCAAATTGTCGTCAGAATTAGTATTTTTATCTTTATATATGCAATGAGAATATGAATTTATATGAATATTTTCGATATTTTTTAATACTTCATTCGATTTTCTTAATTCTAATTAAATATTTTCATCACTCTGCCATTGTGTAAAGATTTCACAGATTTCTATTGCTGATGGGCGGTTCATTGGTTTTTTATCCCAGCATTTCTTCATAAGGCTTATATAGCATTGTGGTGAATCCTCAATAATAGTCGGTCGTAAATCATTAAGACATATATCTGTCATAAGTTGTTGTTTAAGTGCATCATTAAATGACACTGTTTTTCCATATAAAATTTCCCACAAAATTATTCCAAATGAATAAATATCTGATGCTGTTGTATAATGCCCTCCATTTTATACTTCTGGAGCTATATATGGTAAAATTCCGTAGATTCCATTCCCTTTTTCTTCTGGTGCTTTATTTGTTGATATCGCAAGTCCCAAATCTGTAATATATGCACTTTTTAGATCATCTTGTAAAATATTACAACTATGTAAATCTCGATGAATAAGTCCTTGCGAATGAATTATTTGAAGATCAGAAGCGATACTATGCAATAAGGTTAATCTATGTTTCCATTCCATTTGTGCTACAGAGCAAAGGTTTTTACGCAAAGAACCCATTGCTGCGTATTGTAAGACAATGATGTAATCTCCTGAAGAATCATCTTTTGATATTCCACAACATCTTAAAAATGAGGGATGTTTAGAAATAATATCACAAAATGCCTTTAACTTTATTAAATATATACTTAGTATGTTAATATATTATTAAAAAAAAAACAAAATAAATAAATAAGATTAAAATCAAAAATTACCTCTTTTATAAATTCTTCTTTTTGTTTTATAAGTCCTTCTTTTTCTTTTATAAGTCCTTCTTTTTCTTGTATAAACTCTTCATTTTGAGATTTTTTTGGGTTTGATCCATGGAGTAATTTAAGAGCAACATTACTGTACACAAATTGTTCTTTATTGTACCATATAGCTTTAAACACCGTTGCAAAACCACCTTGTCCTATTTTTTCAACATCCGTGAATTCATTGTATGGAATCCATGGTATTGGGTATTTTTCTTCAATTAGTAATTTTTTTATATCATCATCAATATTGAAGTTTCTATTTGTCCGTTCACCTGTGGCCAAACTAAGTTAATAAATATTGCTTTTTTTAAAAAAAAATATTACTTTTAAATTACCTATTAATTCTTTTTGTTCCCTAATTTTATTTTAAAATACATATTATAAAGATTATAATTACGTGTAAAAAAAATGAATTTAAAAGAAATAAGTTATTTACTTTTGATACCAATAATCTGCTTTTTGCAAGTCTCTTGGCGTTCCAATTCCATTACGATAACAATATGCGAGATTATAGAATGCATTAATATTCCCCATTTCGGCAGATTTTTTACAATAAATGAATGCCTGATCTTCATTTTTTCAACTCCTATTTCCTCTTTATAACAGAATGAAAGGTTGTTTGCTGCAACATCATTTCCCATATCATAAGCTTTTTTATAATGAATATATGCCTCAAGTTTATTTATTTTTACCCCTATTCCAAATTGATAACAAATTCCTACTTGATTCATTGCAATAGAATATCCCATCTCTGCAGATTTTTGATAATATTCGAATGCCTGATTTAAGTCTTTTTCAACTCCAATTTCATTTTCATAACAACATCCAACATTATATGTTCCTCTAGCATTTCCATTTCTGCAGATTTTTGATAATGAATAAATGCCTTTTGTTTATCCTTTTCAGTACCTATTCCATCTTTATAACAACGTGCAAGATACACATTCCAGTATCATTTCCCATATCAGCTGATTTTTGATAATGGACGTATGCTTTATATTCATCTTTTCCAACCCCTACTCCAATTTCATAACAACATCCAAGATTATTTTTTGCAATAGCATTTCCCATATCGGCTGATTTTTGATAATGAATGAATGCTTCATATTCATCCTTTTCCACCCCTATTCCATTTTGATAACAATATCCAAGGTTATTCATTGCACCGTAATTTCCCATCTCAGCAGATTTTTGGTAATTAACGAATGCTTTATGTTCATCTTTTCCAACTCCTATTCCATGTTGATAACAATGTCCAAGGTCATTCATTGCAGAATCATATCCCAACTCGGCAGATTTTTGATAATGAATGAATGCTTTGTTCTCATCTTTTTTAACTCCTATTCCAGAAAAATAACATTTTGCAAGAAAATATATTCCGTTAACATTTCCCATCTCTGCAGATTTTTGGTAATTGGCGAATGCTTTATTTTCATCTTTTTCAATTCCTATTCCATGTTTATAGCAATATCCAAGGTCATTTAACGCAAAAGTGTTTCCCATATCCGCAGACTTCTGATAATAAATGAATGCCTTGTGAACATCCTTTTCAACTCCTATTCCATAACAATAACAGTTTGCAAGCTCAAATATTACATCAGCATTTCCCATCTCAACAGATTTTTGGTAATTGACGAATGCTTTATGTTCATCTTTTTCCACCCCTATTCCATTTTGATAACAATATGCGAGATTATATATTGCATCAGTTTCCCATCTCAACAGATTTTTGGTAATTGACGAATGCTTTATGTTCATCTTTTTCAACACCTATTCCATTTTGATAACAACGTGCGAGATTATGTATTGCAGCAGCATTTCCCATTTCGGCAGATTTTTGGTAATTGGCGAATGCTTTATGTTCATCTTTTTCAATTCCTACTCCATTTAGATAACAAAATCCAAGGTCATTAAATGCAATAGCATTTCCCATCTCAGCAGATTTTTGATAATGAATGATAGCATTATGCTCATCCTTTTCCACCCCTATTCCATTTTGATAACAATATGCGAGACTATATATTGCATCAGCATTTCCCATTTCAGCAGATTTTTGAAAATTGACAAACATTTGTTGTTCATCCTTTTCAACTCCTATTCCGTTTCGATAACAAAATCCAAGGTCATGAAATGCAGTAGCATTTCCCATCTCTGCAGATTTTTGATAATTAATGAATGCCTTGCGCTCATCCTTTTTAACTCCTATTCCATAACGATAACAGTTTGCAAGCAGATATATTCCATCAGAATTTCCCATCTCTGCAGATTCTTGATAATGAATGAATGCTTTATGTTCATTCTTTTCTACCCCAGTTCCATGTTGATAACATAGTCCAAGAATAGCTATTGCTTCGGAATCTCCCATCTCGGCCGATTTTTGAAAATGAATGAATGCCTTATATTCGTCCTTTTCGACCCCTTTCCCTTCATAATAAGAACCTCCAATATTTATTATTGCGGTAGTATTTCCCATATCGGCAGATTTTTGATAGTGAACGAATGCCTTATGTTCGTCCTTTTAAACTCCTATTCCGATTTGATAACAGTCTCCAAGGTTATTCATTGCAATAGTATTCCCCATATCAGCTGATTTTTGATAATGATCGAATGCCTTATGTTCGTCCTTTTTAACTCCTATTCCGTTTCGATAACAATCTCCAATGTTATTCATTGCAATAGTATTTCCCATATCAGCTGATATTTGATAGTGATCGAATGCTTTATATTCATCCTTTTTAACTCCTATTCCGTTTCGATAACAATCCCCAAGGTTATTCATTGCAATAGTATTCCCCATATCAGCTGATTTTTGATAGTGATCGAATGCTTTATGCTCGTCCTTTTCAACTCCTACTCCATTTCGATAACAATCTCCAAGGTTATTTATTGCAGTAGTATTTCCCATATCGGCTGATTTTTGATAGTGAACGAATGCTTTATGTTCGTCCTTTTTAACTCCTACTCCATTTCGATAACAATCTCCAAGGTTATTTATTGCAATAGTATTCCCCATATCAGCTGATTTTTGATAGTGATCGAATGCTTTATGTTCGTCCTTTTTAACTCCTACTCCATTTCGATAACAATCTCCAAGGTTATTTATTGCAGTAGTATTTCCCATATCGGCTGATTTTTTATAGTTAACGAATGCCTTATGTTCGTCTTTTTCAACTCCTATTCCGTTTCTATAAAAGTCTGCAAGATTATATATTCCACTATCATTTTTCATCTCTGAAGATTTTTGATAATGAATAAATGACTTTTTTTCATCATTTTTAACTCCAATCCCGTCTCTGTAGCAATTTCCAAGCCAATTTATTCCATTAGAACTTCCCATATCAGCTGATTTTTGATAATTAATAAATGCTTTGTATTCGTCTTTTACAACACCTATTCCATTTTGATAACAGTCTGCTAGATTATATTAGATTATATATTCCGTTGGCATTTCCCATTTCAGATGATTTTTGAAAATGAATAAATGCCTTATGTTCATCTTTTTCAACACCTATCCCGTGTAAATAATTGTATCCAGGTTCGTTTTCTTCAATTGATTTTTTATTGTCCATTTTGTTGAATACTAGAGAAGGTCAATAATTCAATTAGCATTTTAATTATTATTATGAGGAGTACGTACGTACTACAGATAAATTAGTGCACTTGTATTCTTGTCTCGATAGGTTTTAACGCGGTAGTGCATATTTACGAGACCCCATTGTTTATTTTCCTTATTTGAGAGATCTGCATCACTAACCAATCATATTGCTGTATCGTGAATTTTCACGAAGCAAAAATGTTGAGAAAGAAATTTTACCTATAATTCTTGCCTGAACACTCACCCCTCCAACTCTAATTTTAATTTTTTTTTATTTTGATTTGTTTCCAAACCAGGAAAATCTAAAACGGTCCGGTTATATCGTTGCAAATTTTCTGAGTATCAAATGATATCACCTAAGTTGCATAATCATGTGTAATTCCGGATAATTATTGCTCTCATTTTTTTGAAAGAAAAACTTTAGGCCGATCAAAGAGGCCACCATTAAAACAATAAAGAAAGAGAAATTTTTTAAGTCATTAAATTTATTGGCCGGAGCGTAGCGACGGACCCTTAATTTCTATGCAAAGTGATACAAAAATTACCTTGCTTCAATTGTAAAAATCTTAACAAATTTTACTTTTTTGATATACTTGCATGTATTTGATGTGAATCTTATCAGAAATGGAATTTGGAAATTTTTTGTCTGTCCGCACGCGTGTCTATATTTGTGCTTTAATGTTACCAACATATGCATATTAACGCGTTTGTGTAATATGATGAACATCATATGATGAGCTCCGGACATATAATGCTACGCATTAGCCTAGTTATATAGTTCTTTTAGTGGTGAACTTTTGCTACTTGAAAAATTCACGAATTTGGATAACTTATTTTAATTTAAGTAGCTTGTTGGGTAATTATAATCTTATGAATCCAATTCACTTACTATCACAATTTATTCATAATAATTTATTGAGTATAAAGTGAATAATTAAATTGATTATAGAAAGTATTGAACAAGCTTTTAAAGTCATGAATATTATTTCCTAATAATATAACATGATGCTCGATTAGTGATGCCACCGAAATTGATTTTTGAAAAAGGCCTATTTCGTCTTCATTAGAGAAAATTAAAATTTTTTATAAGGAAGAGCAAATAAATTTATATAGATATGTTCCTTATAATTTCGTCTATTCAAAAAAGTATCAAATAATTTCGTCTTTCAAGTAAAATAGGTCAAAAACAATTTCGTCTTCAAATTTTAATTTCGGGTTTTAGAACCCGAAATGCTTTCGTCCTCATGTATATGCTCGATCATGCTGATGTACCCAATGAAATTTGATTGGTCATGTTTAAACACTTTTATTGCGTTTTGAAAATGAACTCTCCTTGATAAATTGTATCATGAATTACTTTATTTCCACCCAATTGCTTAATTTTTATTCAAATATTTAAATATTAGCATTACAAGTTTTAGCCGAATTTGACAACAACGACCAAACCTTATATTGACGACTATTTCCATTTGTAGTTAAGTTCATATATAAATTTAGTTATAATTGAGAATTTCTTGGTAATATCATTTTTTTTTGCATATAATAGTAATAACGATAATAATCCAAAAATCCAGCTCAGAGTTTGTGCGCTTTACCATTTCTATTAATTATATTTAACACTAAAATTATCACCAATTTCACCAATTCAACACCAGTTTCACCAATAGTGGTGAAACTATTCACCACTCTAATTATGTTTCACCAGCATCTTTATTCTAACCGTGATCTAAGCGTGTGAAAATCTATACGAGCATACGTGTGTACATGCGCGTATAATATTCCGATTTATTAATAATCATTAGTGTTTTTTTGTGAGAATAATCAAATCTTAATGATATTGGATATACCAGGAACGGTGTTTTACGGGAGTAAAACGGATGGTTTACAGCCAATGGTGTGAATCGCGATCTCTTGTATTTGATTAGTCAGCATGATCGTAGATCTTTCCTTTTCTGTTTTCACGGGTATTTTTTGTATGAACTGCATATTTAGAATAGTCATTACAATGATCAGCTAAAGTTGATTGACATAGACAACGCTTCATTACGATAAATGCACTTGTAGAATATGCACTCATGGAGAATGATCTACATGCGGGTTGTTGCAAGCAAACCATGCTTAGCAGGGCCTGAAATGACCTCGTGACTCAAATGAATAATTACCAGATGTTGGTCATTTCAAAAGGTGAAATGACCTATTAGGTCATTTAAAATTTTATATTAAAACTAGAGATAATTTAGTTGGCCACAACTTAATCGGTTATTAAATCAAAGATGTGTGTTATATATAATCAACCGGATGCACATAAAATAATAGTTAAATAGTCATGAACTAACTTAAATTAATAAATATTCTTTATATTTGCAAAATAGCGCGATTAAATAATAAATCTTATGAATAGCTTATTTTAAGCGTTTAGTTAATGAATATTTTTTTCATACAGTACTACTGATTGAAATTAAATGTAAATATTCATGAATAGATTATTTTTAATACATAGATTATCACACTTTGGATCGACAATCTTTAATTTTTTGAGTCCCATGAGACCGCGAATACAACATAGATAACCACCCTATGTTCTTTATATTTATGATCGATAAAAGGCAAATAAGGTGAATAATTAAAATGAGTTCCACGAAATAGGGTGATTCAAAGTTAACTTATTTCAAAAAGAAATAGGGGTTTAAAACGTCCTATTTCTATTTTGTAATTTTGAAATCAGAAAATGAAATAGGTGATATTCGGAGATGAAATGAGTAGCTTTTTTTTGTTTTGATAAAATATTGTTATTGTATGATGTAATCATAATTAATAAAGAATTACAAGCCATCAAAATCATCGCTTAAATTTTTTTAAATTCTTAAATAATATTGCAATATATATTTTCGAATTATTAATATTTCATAAAATAATATGCCTCCTAAAAGAACTTTCAAACAAACTACTAAAGAGCAAAAACTTGCGATGGTTATGTTTATAGAAAATTCTGAAAATCGAGACATTATTGATGGAAGAGCAGCAATTGGTGCACCTGTAAGCGGCAAGCCTTTAACAAAAAATGCAGGCTTTGCACAAATGGCTTGATTTGTGAATAAACGATGCAAGAATAGTGATTGGAATGCTAAAATATCAAGTGGTCGATGGGCAACTTATAAAAAAACATATATGGAAACCCGTAGGTTAACTGAAAAATCTGGTTGGGGTTTAACCGAAGAAGATAATGCAAAAGGCATTAATACAATTGATGTCAAATTAGAAGAGTTGTGCCCATATTATAGTAGAATTGATGTGATATATGGTAAGAGGCAAAATGTTTAACCTGCCTTTCTTGAAAATTTCGGTTTAGATAGTGAAGATGAGTTAAATGGTAATTTAATTTTTTAAATTTATAAAAAAAAAAAAATTATTAATTAAATATATAAAATTTAATTAAGGTCAAGATGAAACTGAAATAGAAAATAATATCCAAAATCAATATGAAACTGAATTAGAAAATAATAGTCAAAGCTGAATTATACAATGGTATATTGTTATTACTTTTACCGGTATTTGGTTTTAATATAATTAGTATTTAAATTAATATTGAAATTTAATATAAAAGATTATAGACGAAGTGATAAAACATCATTATCATTCATTTTAGATGAATTTAATTTGGATAGTGATTCGGAATATCATTACAATATAGATGATGACATTAATAATAGTGAAGATAATTTATTAAGTGGTAAATTTAAAATATTTATTATTATTATTGTATTTATTTAATTTATTTTAAAATTTTAAATTAATATTTAATATAGATAAGGAATCAAATGAATTTGCAACAAGTAACAATAAAAATAAGCAAAATTCAACATCAATAGATTCTGAAAGTATAAATAATAATAATTCTTCAAAGCGAAAATGTTTATCACCAATTATTAAAGGTAAAAATAATAAAGCTTCTGCAAAAGATATTTATTATGATACTAAATTGAAAAGTCTTGAAGTTGAGCAAGAACGAATTAATCTTGAGAAAGAAGCATCTAAAATGAAAAATATGAAATAGAAGAAAAAGTATCAATTGAAAAACAAAAACTTCAATGGGAGAAAGAAAAGGTTGAAAAGGAAAACATAAAAGATAAAAAACAACAGCAAAATAATCCTATTATTGAGCTTATACGACAAGATAGATCTTTTTCAGAAATTAAAGAAATGTTAAATTTTTTTAATAATTTGTAAAATTAATATTTGTAATAATAATTAGCAATTATAATTACATAAATAATAGCAGCTTAATATAATTAAATTACAATAAAATATAATTACATATTATATTGAAGAACTAAATGTTGTATATATACATGTTGGCAAAATCCCGACTTACTATAGTTTGGGATTTGTCCGTCATCCCAAATCCCAAATCCCAAATTCTAGTATAACTAATATCTCAAAAACTTTATTAATAATCTTTATTTAAACAAATCATATATATTCTTATAGTTATAAATAATATATTTACAAAATATTAAGATTATTTATTTGATTTAATCTTTTATAAATAGCAATTGTTTTTTTATTATTTGGAATTTGTCCGGGTTTTGCCAGCATGTATAG